>CAOGCB010118666.1:0-10744 GCA_948266635.1 Cnidoscolus chayamansa
TAGCCCCTCAAGGTAAGAGAATTTGACATTTGACCTAAATACACTATTAAATCTGGATATCATATTACTATTCAAAGTAATAGTGACTTAAGTAGACATATAATCAATGGTGATTGGTAGAAATTGTGGAAGTTACATATATCTCCTAAGTTTAAGAATTTTGTGTGGAGAGTCTTGAGAGACATCCTACCTTCGAGAGTGAATTTAAGCTCAAAATCTATAGATATTGAGATCATATGCCTCCACTGTGGAGGAAAAGAGAATGACTTACATATTCTCGCGCTTTGCCTTTATGCGACTAAGTGTTGGGGTAGATTGGCGCTGAATTTTAACAATGTCACTCTCTCTAACTGTGTAGATTTAATTCAGTATTATTGGATGAAACCAAGTACTATTAAAATGGAAAGAGTTTGTGCAATAATGTGGACTTTTTGGTATCGACACAATTTATTATTATGGCAGGGCAAAGCAATAAGCCCTACTAAGGTTTAGACTCAGCTATTAAAATTTTGGAGAAGTGGCAGGCTGCTCAGTCAGGAAGACTTGGGGGGATGGAACTCAAGGATCTAACTACTAATAAGTGGAGCATGCCGATAGAAGGGCAAGTCAAATATAATGTCGCTGCTAGGAATCATAATGAGATAGAGAAGACTTCTTATGCTGCTACTCTTAGAAATCACCAAGGCTCCTTTTAGTTAGGCTATCGGGTTATGATAATCATATTATGGCTACCAATTTAGCCGAAGCCCTAATGCTTAGAGAAGCATGTTTATGGCTTCAGAATAATAGTGTAACTCATGTTGATATTGAATTTGATTCAAAACATGTGATTAATACCTTTTCGTTTGGAATAAGTGATTGGGTTACGTTTGGGAAGATTATTTTGGATTGTAAAAATATTGTCTCAATGGTCTAATTGGACCTTAACATAGGTAAAGAGACAAGCTAACATGGTAGCTCATAGTATATCTAGAGTAGCCATATTACATGCTAGTCCCACTTTTTGGCTGGAGCCTCCGAGCTCTATTAGTTATGTTCTTCTCTATGATGTATCTTCAGGTTTTTTTTACTTAACATTTTAGGTTGTAGGTTGGGTGTATGGGAGAGACCTGATGGTTTGGGTTAGATGAACTAGATATGTTAAGTTTTTCCTAAATTTTAAAAAATTAATAAAATTAATATTTATTAAAAAAAAATCCCTAGTCTAAGTCAAAAGAAAATCCTAATAACCATCATAATGTCTTCCTGTACCACATCACAAAGGCCTTCTTATCTATTGTAAATTTGTAGGGATATTTTCTTGTAGCTCCACAACAACAACTTTTGTCTGTCCATCTGATTCTATATTCCTATGACTCATTTGTAGTTCATGTGCAATAGAAAAATTAAAATTATGTTGACCTATGATAGATTGATAAAAGTTGCTGAAAGCATGTTTGGCGTAAGAGGATTGCGGTGTATCATAATTAGTCAAAGCATATGCATGAAACCAGAATAGTATGTACGAATGGTGTTGTTGCATTTGGAGAATTGGAAAAACAAAGGCAATGGGCTCATAATAGGAGTGAAGGGTATAATATGATATTGTTCTTGATGAGGAAAATTGTATAGGTACTAAAAATTTGAATGTACATTAATTTCACTAGATTGGGTTGGATTAGATGTAATTGAAACTAAAGTATCAATATGATACCAATACATAGGTGTGTACTTATAGTACATTTTCTCTTGGTAGTACATCTACAGGAATATATCTTTTTGACATTGAACATCTCATTAGACGATGTTCGATCCATGTATTGATATAAGGTAATTGTGTCGGTAGAGGAGTAGGTTGAAAAATGTGTAGTAGATGCATAATGTTCCTAGTTAATCATCCCAAACATACTGAAAACCCTTTCTCTTATTGATGAACGTGATCTTTGGAAAGGTTAAAACATATTATAAATGTTTTGTAGTCCATCAGTCTATGTAAAAGAAAATTTAAATTTATAAATATTAATCATAATATTCGATTGAGAAATAATTAACAATTTAATATACATACCACAACACCAATTTGTGCACCTTTTGATGTTATCCAACGTCTTGTTTGTTGAACAAACTATTAGACATATTTGGACCTAGGTCCTAATGGTTGCTACAATGGGCGACTAGTAGCAAGATGAATGTGACGATCTTTCTAAACATTTATTTAATGTGAATATCTGACTGCCCAATTATTCTCCAATTGGCCATGCAAGTCAATTGAATGCAATGCATCATTTTGTTATGGGCTAAAGGGATCAGTTGGTCTAAGTCAAATTGGCGAAAACATATGTCGTGTTGATGTCATTCTATGATATAGAAGTATACGATGGCACAACTGATCTTCATATATTCCTTAATTTGTACAACAAGTGGGCAAACTATACAAAAGTCATAACGTATTAAATACAACAACAATGGTTCTTATTATTATAAACACATCACATTAAATATGTTACTTATTGGGGACATTGCTAAACTAATTATACATGTAGAACCCTTAATATATACGTTGGTATATCTCCAATGCATAATTGAGTTCACCTATTAAAACGATATTAAAATATTCAATTACATGTAATAACACCATTAAGTTTAACAAAATAAAATAATATCTTTATAAAATATTTGAATCCATATGGTTTGTTTAGAAGTATCGATTGTGGTATATGAATATATGGAATGATTATAGAGAGCATTTCTCATGCCCACAATTGAATCATGATTGTACATCTCCCTATCTGTGACACAGTTGAACCTAATTTGAAGGTGATTGATGAGGGAGAGCTCGATTTTCCTCAAGTTTCTCCTGCCAATGTGCTTACTCAACACCCCATCTTTTATTTCTCTTGCTTTACTTAGTGATTTCTCAATCTTTTAACACTTCTCAACTCAGTCCGATGAGCCTTTATATTTTGCAGAGTTTTAGAGTGATTTTAGGCACAATGTGGCTTTGTTGGAGATGGTTTCTATGAAGAAGCCATCTCCCTTTTAAATGGGGTGGTTCAGTCTTTGGCATGGACACCGAACTACCGGTTCGTTCCAAGCCTACATGTCTCACCTTTTTTACCATTTTGCCCCTCTATGCATTTTATTCTCATTTTAATTCTTATTACATTTTCTTTGATATATTTACCCTTATTCATTTTTTCGACCTGGTTTGCGAATATTCCATCCCAAAAATCTAAATTCTATTAACAGAAAAGTGTTAGGTGTTACATCAATGCACATATCAAAAGTTCAGAATTTAAATGGATCGAGTTGCATGTAATGTTACATGCTTACACTTGTTATACTGCATTCAAAAGATATTGACAAGTTAATCACCATCTACAGAAAAATTATTATCATTTTCAAATAACATGAATAAAAATTTATCTCTAAAACCAATTAATTTGAGATTTAAGGATGCTTATATAAATAACACAGTTAAACTAACATAGAAAAATCAATAAGTAATCAAGCATTTAACTATATAATAATATGTTAATTATTCCTAACCCTAAAATATAACAATACTATCTAATTTATAAATCATATATATAATTAACTTAAAATTATAGAGTTAATTTTATGATATTACTTATCAATATCAACAACAACAACAAATTACTTATCAATGTAAAATTAAAAAATTATTTTTGTATATACTAACCTTAAATTTGCAAAACTAATTGAACTCGAAAGCAAATATTATGAAATAGAAGAAATTTAAAGATATTAGACATTAAATGTGAAATTTTATAAAAACATAAAATCTTAAATTGTAACATATATAGTATTATATTATAAATTTACAATAACTAACCATTAATTTTGGATGAACCTTAGCAGCAAATAAACTAAAAAATAAAAATTTACACCTATGAGAATTTCCAAATACCTAAAATAAAATCATAAAATCACAATATTATACATGTGAGAAAGGAGAAGAGCATAAGCGTTGTGCTCTTCTTTATTGTGCGTAATAATTCTGTTTGTCCACTTTTTTTGATATCTCAGACATGCTTAACTTTGTTGGGCTAAATGTTATAATGAATCGCGAGTGAGCAATTCTACCTCTTAGCATAATCAATGCTGCTACCCTTGATGTTATTGTGGCAAGTGTTATCATTATTATGGATCTTACATTTGCAAGTAGTGCACGATATCAGAATGTCTTTCCTATCCCTCCAAGTTTATCCATAAATAAGACTCTTGTATTTGAATGCACCTTTTACAATATGTCTTTATATACATTGATTTGATTAGTATTTAATTTGTGAATGGCATCGATTTCTTCTTGTGGTATTTCTACTGCAATCTTTCTATATAATATCTCTCTTAAGTTATTGATTGATTGTTATGATTGATCTTGTGTTATTTTAGGCAAATCATACTTTTTTATAATTTTTTCATACTCTATAAATGATAATTTATGCTCTTCAATGTGCATAAGAGTTACATCTATATGGAGTCTTGGTGCATTCTTTTAAAATTTTATGACATAACATCATAATAATCATCCCACAAACCCCTAACATTTTTAGGAGTGTGCATTCGATTTGTTCGGCTTGAAATCGAATCGAACTTAACCAACCAAAAAATTGAATCATATTTTTTTATCAACCAAATGGAATAAAAGTTTCATGAAAACCGAACATAATTGAATCAAACTTTAATGGTTTGGTTTGATTAGATTTGATTTCAATGAAAATCAATTTTTTTTTTATTTAGGCTAAAGCTGGTTTGGAGATTCTATATATTTGTTACCCAATTTTCAACCGCAAAATAACATCAAGGGCTTATATAATACCACATGAAAATTCATGAATCATACATAAACGTTCATATAATACTATATAAAAGTCCATAAACTATATATATATAAGTTCATAAATCATATAATATTAGATAGTTCAGTTTAACAACACAAATAAATCGAAATGAACAGAAAATCAAATATATGTAAAATATATAAATGATCCAAACTATTTTAACTAAAAAATCAAACTGATTGAATCAAAATGATTCAATTCAGCTCGATTATTTGGTTAAAATCGAATAGTGTACACTCTAAATATTTATCAGCTGACAATATACTAAAATGGTGGCAAAGAGTTTCCTTAGCTCTCATGGTATTTGGAATGTGACCGCTTCACTCATGTATTCAAAATTACTATTGTTTGATTCAAGTAGACCCCTATTAATTGTTGACTCTTTGAATGTTGGACATTTATAATCACTTATTGTTAATAAGTCATCACATGAACTTGGCTCTTTTACATGGCTCAAAAGCAACCTTAAGTTGTATCCTATCAAATTTGCTACATATACACGGTCTATTACTTATCATATTTTTTGTTTGGACCAAAATTTACTTTGCTTGTTCTGTACATAATACTCTAGGAAATTCCTTAGTACAATAGTTGTCTTATTTCTTCTTCAATTGAACATATTCTAAAGAATTTTGTTAGTATCGTGCTTGATATATGATCCTATTTCACAACATTTGCAAGTTTTGAATTTTTTCAAAATGACACCATTTGTTGATTTAGCAAGTAATTATAAATTTACAACTGAAGAGTTTATTTTATTGAGCTCAAATTCAAATATTTTTCACATCGTTTTTTGAGCAAATACTCATCTTGCATCTTGAGATTATTTTATTTCATCTATTGGTTCATCTTCATGTGACATATAAACTGCAATCTTATTATATTATTTGTAGATATACTTATATAAATATTCAGGCCGGCATATATCTCAAAATTAATATATATTTACATTAGAAAATAAAAAAAAAACTTATATGTGTACCTCTTCTTTAATATATTTATTAATTGGACATCTAATTAATATCTCAAGATTATCAAATATGATGCCATAAATATTCTCTCCGCCAACATCAATATTTAAAGTATGCTTTAATCCAACATAATTTTTTAATATTTTGCAAGTTAGATTGATAATAAATTTGAGATCAATTTATTATATTCGAATTAAATTCAAATCTATTAAAATTATTAAAATATTTAAAAAATAATATAAACGGATCTGAAAAGTACCCATATGCTAATTTTGCTAGGGAAGCTCCTCCGCACTGTATATTTAAAATTAAATTCAAATTATCCAATAAAATTAATATTTTATATTAGAATGTTTTTTGAATAAGTTAAATTTGTCTTTATCAACATCCAGTTGACTCAAAGGAAATTCCAAATTATCGAAAAAAGAAGATTGGAATAATTGACTGAGATTCATCTAATCCTTAATATAGATTTGGATGAGAAGAAGGAAACAATGAAAGGGAAAGACAAAGGCGGCTTACGTGTGGAATTGGGTATGATGCAATTGGTGAAGTTGGTGTCTAGTTGTTGAGGCTGCTCAGGAAGGCTTATTTGGTGCTGCTTTTTTCTTTTTTTTTTTTTTGAAAATTTATCACTAATTATATTTAAAAAAAAAAAAGAAAATACTAAAATCTGAGTTCATTTTATCCTTAAAGTTTGTCGTATATTTGATGTAAAGTAAATACTAAAAGAGAAAACGAACATATGTAATGTTGTAGCCCAAATCCTTATTTATATCCCCACATACGCCTTCACTCACTTAAAGACACTTGCCCTGCGTTGCGTTGGCTTTTTCCATTTCATTTTTTTTTAATTTAAAATATATAGTTATTAATAAAAATATTTATAATATTCTGAATTATATTTATTAAAATTGTTGTATATTTATTTTATATTTTTATTAACTTTATAATTTTAATTAATTTAAGGAGTTTTAAAATTTTATTAAAATCTATACATTAATATAATATTTTATTAGAAAAGTTTTTTTTTTACCAAGTGCTGCTGTTGTCGCATTTAGTGTTATTCTTTATTTTTATTTATTTTTAATTTAAAAAAATTTATATAAAATATAAACTTTTATAAATTAAAATATATATATATATATATATATATATATTTTAAGATAAATATACGATATTTTAGTTATATATAATCAAAATATTATAACTTATTTTCCCTTTTATTTTAGAATATAAAATATATATTACATTTTCATTTATAGTTAAATAAATTTAATCACATTTTAGCTTTATAAATAAAGTTTAAAATTGCTTATATATTAATTATTAAAATAAAATAAAAAAATATTGAAATACAATTTAAAGGGAAATAGAAGAGAATGAATTAAGACTTGATCATTGTTATCTGATAGATACAGTATATATACAATAACAGTAGCTTATAATTCTCAACAAACTAAACAAATCTTAACAAATAACAAAATCAGTAACTAAGTTATAAACAACCTATAATAAATGACAAATCATATAACAAATATGATTCTTAGCAATCTGTTTTACACCCCCTCAAGTTGTCAGGCATGGCAAGAACTGATAACTTGGGAAAAAAGCTTATCAAAGGCACGACGTGGTAACGGTTTAGTGAGCAGATCTGCAACTTGATCAGCAGCATGAAGATGAAGAACATGCACTTGCTTAGCTTGAACTTGGTCATGAACAAAGTGAAAATCAATAGCAATATGCTTCATTTTGCTATGGAAAATAGGATTTTCACAAAGAAATGTAGTACCAATATTATTACAAAAAATATGAGGTATGGCAGCTAAAGGAAACTGCAGTTCTCGCAATAAATTTGTAATCCAATTTGTTTCAGCCAAGGCAGCAGCAACAACACGATACTCGGCTAGAGTGGAAGATCGTGACACGGCTCGTTGCTTCTTAGAAGACCAGGAAATAAGCCTGGAACCAAGATAGACAGCATAACCAGTTGTAGAAGTGAGATCAATAGGATCCCCGGCCCAGTCAGAGTCAGAATAAGTGCGAAGTTTGTGGTCACTTTGGCGAGATAAAAATAGAGCATAATGAGCAGTATGTTTAAGATACTATAGTACCTGCTTGAGAGCTCGCCAATGATTAGTTGAAGGACAATGCAGAAACTGAGCAAGCTTGTTAACATAAAATGCAATGTCAGCCCTTGTAAAAGATAAATATAGAAGTTTACCGACAACACACCGATAAAGAGAGGCATCAACAATATTTTCTGTAGGAGACACTATTAGAATAGTAGTGGAGCTCATAGGTGTAGAAACCCCTTTTGAATCCCGCATATTAGTCTCTTGCAATAAGTCCAAAATATATTTATGTTGGGAAAGATACAGCCCCTTTGGTGAAGGAATGACCTCAACACCGAGAAAGTAATGCAAACTGCCAAGATATTTTAGAGAAAATCTTGTCGAGAGACCAGTAATCACTCATTGAACAGCATTAATAGTGTTATCAGTGACAATAATGTCATCCACATAGACAAGCACATAAACAAGGACACTAGCACTATGTCGAATGAACGATGATGAGTCCGACTTAGATCGATAAAAACCAATAGATATAAGATAAGTGGTGAAAGCAGTGTACCATGCTCTTGGTGCTTATCGTAAACCATAAATAGCCTTTTTTAACTGACAAACATGTGAAGGTCGAAGAGAATCTTCAAACCTAGGTGGTTGGCGCATATACACAACTTCATCAAGTGTGCCTTGTAGAAAGGCATTGTTGACATCCAGTTGATGAAGGGGCCAGTTATTGTGAGTGGCAAGAGCAAGTACCAGACGGACCGTTGTTGGCTTTATTATACGTGGTCTCTAAGTGAAGCCCTTGGCAACTAACTGAGCTTTGAACCTATCAATTGATCCATTCGGTTTATATTTTATGCAATATAGCCACTTGCGATCAACAATATTGAAAGAGGATTGAGCAGGCACAAGATCCCAAGTCTGATTACGACATAAAGCATCAAATTCTTCTTTCATTGCTGCATTCCAGTGAGCATATTTTGTGCTTGTTTATAAGTAGTAGGAGTTGTAGAAGCAAGAAGTGAATGAATTATTTTGGGTTTAATGATATTATTTTTAGAACCGGTAACCATTGGATGAACATTGATATTGGCAGGAGATGCAGGAGTTAAGGTTAAGAGAGGACGGGTAATGTTTGATGGTGCACTAGTTGAAGCTAGTTATAGACTTTGAGTGTTTGGTGGTGCAGCGGGTGAGGAGGGTGGATGACTGTGGAGTAAGTATAGGTTCAACAGAAAGAGTAGACGTTCCTGACACCGGAGGTGCAGACCTGATTGGAGCAGCATAAACAGGAGCTGATGGCATCGAAATAACAGGAAGTAATTCATTAGAAAAAGGCAACACAGTATGTGGAGGAGGATTATTTTCAGTGAGATGTTCCCATTGACAAGGCTGAGAATTCGATGTTAAATGAGAGAAAATATTACTAAAAGGAAAATTATTCTAAAAAAATAAGACATCACGAGAGAGATAGACTTTGGACGAAACATGATCATAACACTGATGACAATAATATTGAGTGGAAAAACCGAGATAAACATATGGCTTAGACCGAGGTTCTAACTTGTGTTTTGTATATGGCCTAAGCCATGGATAACACAATGAACCGAAGGTACGAAGTGAGGCTAAGTTTGGGTTTTCTTGAAACAAAAGCTGATGTGGAGATTTGCCATTTAAAGTGATAGGCTAATAATTACACCTATCATTAATTGGAATAATTAGTTATTTGTATTGTTATTTTTCAAATAATTAGGAATTATGGTTGCTGAAAATATGCAGCAAATCTCGGCCAAAAATTGATTCAAAGTGCTATTTTTGTTATGGCCTTAAAAGTAGGATTTAGTGGTGCCATTATGGCCTTGAAAGTAGGTTTTATTAGTTCCTTTTGTTCCTATATATTGATGTACTGTAGTATTTTGAAACGGAGAATTTTCAAACAAAAATACTACTTTGTGGTTTCTTCTTGCCAAAAAAGAACTTGCTTATTCTAAGGCTTTGACTGGGACCTATTAGTGGTATCAGAGCCATACTTATCTTTCCTTTCTCTTTTCATGGCTACCAACAAAGAGAGAATTGAAAATTTAGAGGTTGCGCTTGGTCAACTTCAAGATAATCTTTCAAGAATGGAACGGGGGATTAGTGAAGAGCTGCAACAAATCAAAGCAGCCATTTCAAAGTTCTCTGAACTTACTCTTCCAAGCAGAGATTTATCCAACAGCTCAGGCGACCAGAATAGCCAAATTCAGACTAACCTTGATGATTCCAGAATTAGTGGAAAGCCACTATATTCGGCAAAATTGGCAAAGCTAGAGTTTCCGAAATATAATAGTGACGATCCAACGGAATGGTTCACAAGAGTGGATCAATTTTTCGAGTATCAAGGAACCCTAGAATCAGAAAAGGTGTCCATAGCTTCTTATCACCTTTGGGGTGAAGCAAATGAGTGGTGGCAGTGGCTTCGCCGAACCCACACGAAGCTGGAACAATGGTTACATGGAAGATTTTTTCTGAAGAATTGTGGTCTTGTTTTGGGCCCACTGACTGTGAGGACTTTGACGAATCCCTATCCAAAATCCGACAAACGGGACCCTGACCCTTACACGAGAATCAAAGGGAATTCGAGCGAATTGGAAACCGGGTAAGTGGATAGACACAAAAGGCCTTAGTAGGAACGTTCATGGGGGGTCTAAAACCACAAATTGCGGAAGGCATACGCATGTTCAAGCCTAAAACCCTAAAGGATGCCATCAGCTTAGCTCGGATGAAGGATGAACAGTTAATGCGACAAAGGGAGGCAATTCACCCATCCTATCAGTCAAGCAGCTCGTCCCCAATAAATAGTAAACCAACTACGCCG
>CAOGCB010118794.1:0-10097 GCA_948266635.1 Cnidoscolus chayamansa
AATTTCTACTTGTTATTTAGTTAGAGCTATCGCAAAGTACACACTGATACTTATTCCCTATGCTTTGCTTGCCGTATAGCTTATTTAATTCTAAGTTACGGATCTCAACTTTTGGACAGCACTTATAAATAGTACATAAAATATGCTTATTGATCCCTCCCCCATGCCTCTTCACCACCATCAAACATGCCCCACCATATCCCCACTCAACATAACACAAACTCCAAAGCTACCCAAACCCAAAAGCGATCCTGCATGATCATTGCCATTAGCCCTAGGTACTAGTATATTGGCACTAATGGGGCCTCAAAGCTGGCTTTCAACTTACGTGCCAGTACGTCAAATTTGATAGGTTATGGATCTTTTTAATGGGGATCTTTTTAATGGGAAACATGCACCTAATGTTACTAAAAGCTGAGGACTATAGCATGCTACAATGCGGGATATCAGGGATATATTCTCTACTTTGTAAGCATTGTAGAAAGCTGGTGTTGGAGAAAAGAATTGCAGGTTTCATAAAAGGAGCTCACTATTGGCTTCCGCTAAACGACACAATCCCATGAATTGAATTGTAATTGGAATCTGTCCAACACTTTATATGCTGAAATTTCCGGGAAGATCTCAAGCTTAGGTGTGACTATCATTATAACTAAAGACGACTTTGTTATCTCTGCCTGTTATGAGTCTGAACATGTGGTTTTAACCCTTGTTTATTTATGGAAGTAGTGCCGTAATCGTTGAAAGATGATAAAGAATCTACGACTACTTCTCCTTTGGTTTACAATCACATCAGGATTTTTGATGCAGATTTTGAGATGACCCAGAAACCTATTACAGCTTAGGTACTGGTACGAAACTACCATAAATTCCTTTTTCATTTTCCTTGACTTTTGCTACAAAATAACCTAGAAAAGGATACATGCATGGGTGAAGTTTTGTAAACTCCTGCAAGAGTAAACTAGACAATGTCTTATTCAATTAGTTGAGAATGACATTAATGAATGAGCTCGTTTTTTAATTGGAAGAGCCCTAATGGATCCCTAAGATGATGAAGAAAACAAGTTCTGCCCCAAGGAAGAAAAAGTATCTTTTGGAAAACACATGTATGCTTGTCTACGGGAAACCTGACACCGAAACAAGAATTTCAAAAACATAATCCTTTTTTAGACACCTTTTTTTTTTTTTGTAAGAAGATTCTGAAACCCTTTGAAATCTCATTCAGACAACTTCAAGTTACGTGTAGCCCACTTATTACAAATTTCCTTGACTTGGGAAGAACAAAATAAAAACAATAACTAGTTAATTTCATGTTTTTCGTTTTAAATTTTTTGTAAGGAAACTTGAAGTTTCATTTATCAGTAGTTGGAAAGATGTTTTTTTCTTCTTCAAATATTCATAGAAATTATATCCTAGACTCAACAGAACTTTAATTATTACATTATTCTTAAATTTCTAGTTGTGGTGTTTGGCCAGCATGAAGAGTGATTATTTTGCTCATATATATATATATATATATATATATATTAGGAGAGACACATTTGAAAAGGAGCCGTGGAAAGTATGATTATCCTCTAAAAGAGAAAAAGAAAAGTTGCATTCTTTGATTGTAAAAGTCCCTCGTTAACAATATTTAATATGATAATATAATAAATATAATATATAATTAATTTTTTATATAAATTATTTTTAAAATAATTTTTTGGTATAAAAAATTTGATTGACTCAATTCAATAAACGTTTGTTTGAGCTCAGTTTATTTTCTAAATAAATTAAATTCAAGACTCGAAAACTCATTTATTTATAAGTTTATGTGAGCTAATTCGTAAATGCATTCATTTAATTAAAATTATTTAATACTACTTTTATTATGTTTAAATTAATTGATAAGTTTTTTCGAGATATTTATTATTTTTAAATTAAAAATTATTAAAATTATAAATAATTTAGTATTTTTTAAAGTTATTATAAGTAAAATGAATTAAACTTAAAATTTTTATATTCGTCTCGAACTCAAAATGAGTAAAAACTCATGATAAATTTTTTTTAACAAATTAAATTTAAGTTTTTTCAAATTCAAATCAATTCCATTCATTTATATTATAATTAAATAAAATTATCAACGAGTTGAATAATTAAAAACTTTTTTTTAAAAATATTTTATTTAAAAAATATAATATATAAATAATATGTTTTGGTCTAATTAAAATGTAAATATGAATCTTTTGGTGAGACTCGCCACGTAGATATATAATTAGCAAATATTTTGTCAAATTTATTAATTAGTATAGTGTCATATGCATTTCCCTTTTTTCAGAAAAAAGATGAGAAATAATTTCTTACCATGATTCTAGTTTTTGAAGACATATATAGATGAAGACAAAATTATAAGTTAAAAAACGATCTTATTACTCGATGATTCAAGAAAAAGTAAAATGAAAGACGAAGAAGACAACAATCTACAATGGGACCCAGAGGCAAAGAGACATGTTCCATGACCCAGTTTGTCCCCATTTCCCATCAATGCAGGCATCAACCAAGGGGGAAGTGGGGAGGGAATGCATGCCCTTTGAATCTACTGATATTAGGTAAAAATTCATACCCTTTTTCACACCCTGATTCAGCCTTTTTGGGCAGGTGTTCTATGTTCTCTTTCATGTGCTTTCCTGGGCTCGCTCATGTGAAACCCACATGACTCCCATACTTACATTATATGTCTACTTTCAACTCTTAAATCTCCCACAAAATTAGCAAATTAATTTACTACCCTAATATCTTTGATTTTTCAGTGTCTTGGATTATAACATTATGGGTATTCTTTCCTGTCATTGTCTTTTATGTTATCGGCAAAATTGAGACATTTGCGGGTGATTAATATCTAATTGCGATGATGTTGTCCAAGTGATTGTGGACACTCTCTTAATCAACTCTTTTCATGTCTTTATTATTTACTGAACCATCAACTTCTGTTCTTATCAACCTAAAAGTTGCTCATATGATTTATTCTTTGCTGCCTACTCTTTTTTTATGTATGTTAAATCTTCCAACTATATATATAATATATGCAGGAAAACCCAAGAAAGATTTAGCCGACATGCATATATATATATATATATATATATGTCAACTGTAACATGGAAATCGACCGAAATTCTCTTTTTTTTTTTCCCCAGAAAAAAATAATTATTATTTTAATAATAATTAATTGTAAAATTTGATATGTCAGCGGCAGTGATAATACCAAGTAGCCAACTGCAAATCACATGGTAGTATCATGGGTAGTTTCGACAGGTATTCGCCGCGTAACATTGCAAAAAATAAAGACAAAAAATAATTCTTATTTATTTATTTATTTTTTATTTTCTTAATATTATAATATAATGTCTTATAACATATTGATTTTTGATTTGTGTGTTGCAAAAGTGTCAACACATAGCACATGGATCCATCAACGACTCCCTGATTTTTATCAACATATTAATTTCAGAATATAATTAATTTACCGACTTCGATTCAATTAATATATTTTATAACACAATTTTGCATGATTTTAACATTATCCTTACACTTTATATATATATATATATATATATTCATTTTAAATTTAAAAATTCATAAAAAAATCAATGTTAATTAATGAATGTATAGAGAGTATATGTAATACAAGTATATATCAACACTTAACTTCATGTTTGCATATCTTTATTCTATGTATGATATTATCTTCAACGTCTTAAATCAGTTGCTATATATAATTCCCATCATAGAATTTAAGAAAACCAAAATTAATCTTTTTATTATATTTATATATATATATATATATAGTTATTTTCAAATATATTAGTATCAATCTCTCGTGATTATAGAAGCAGAAGAAATGTATCTTGAAGATCATAGACATCAGCATATGACTGAAAGATCAAATGGGTCAATGAATACATCATCTGATCATTACATATAAGATTTTACGGTTTATAATCGAATCTCAATTACTCTTATATATATATATATATAATGAGGATATGTTCATCATCATGTATGCATAATTGATGACATCCCCTTATTAATCCACAATAATTGAAGGCACCCAATTTATATAATTATTCCCTTATTTAAAGCAAATTATAAATTCATATAAAGAAAGTTTACTATTTATGGGCATGCTTTGTTTCCTAAAATAAAGTGTTGTGATTGGTTTAAGTTAAAGTTAAACCGCGTAAACGTATGCAACACGTACCCATTAATCTTCCATGCATACTAATAATGAAAAAGCATTGGACTTTTTGGGTTGCTTGTGAGTAACACTTCCTCTCAATGCCTTGCGTCGGTGGTGGTGGTGACGAGTGACGACTTTGAACAACACCAATCTGGACAGTTATTGACTTAACTTCGTACGTTTTATGTAATAGATCCAAATCTTTAATCTTCTTGTTTGACTATATATATTTTATATCGATCTGGTTAATCTGAATTTATTGAAGAAATCCATAGTGGGAATGAATGAAATATTTGTACATGTGTATGTTTTGGAGCTTACCCTTTTCTTCTTTTTCCATCTCCCAATAGATAGGCTTTTGGATGACGCAAGCTGATGAATTGCACCTCACACACGTAGATTATCCATTTGCTTAATAAGTGTGCGTGACAGTCCTCTCTCTCTCCCTCTCACACGGCTTAAAGATCGTCAAACACCCACCGTAAAAACAGTATTCACATGCTGATTAAGATCAAGGTCGGTCGAGACTCAATTAATGCATGCGTCAGTCGTCACCTTGTGGTGGGGGACGACGATCATATATGCGTCGGTTGCTGCCACTTATCTAATCTTTACCTCCGCCACTGCCGCAATTGTTTGTCAGTGTAGCAGTTTTCTATTAATTAACGCATGTGTCGATATTGTAACATGATTAAGAAAAGGAATAAGGTAGAAAATTATTTCTTTTTAATCATAACATGTCAACTTGTAATCACATTATCATATATGCTTTGAAGGATTTCTTGTTCATGCTAAGGGGAATGACAAAGAGTATTACACGGACTAAGAACGATTATGATTTTAAGTAATTAGAGCCACTGCAAGATCCATATCCATAGATAGACCTGAGCGCGTTGTTTCTAGATTACAAAAGGGAAAGTGGAAAACAAAATTATCCACCAAGAATATTATGGAGGGGAAAAAGAATAATGGACGCCTGGCAGACTATCGTTCATCTGGCTCACGGTCGTGCAACGATAGCCGGAAAACCCACTTAGTGAGAGACTTTTTTCTTGACTTTTTCAACATCTGGTGGCTACTGGTCATGGTCATTGAGTCCACAAATGACTTCAACCGCTTCATAGCCAGGTTTAGTGTTTCTTCGGACATGTTAGCGAAGCAGACTCTGAACCAACCTGGCTCGGTGCAATGGCAAGAACAACCAGGAGAGATATTTAACTTAACATCATAAACAATCTTTTTCCAGAGCTCCATTTCTGCTTTGGGTGAGTTGTCTCTCAAAAGATGCTTCATGTTAACCCAGCAAAACAAGCCAGCATTGCTCTTGAGGCAGCTGATACCTGCTTGTTCGAGGCCCTTGACGAGCAACTTTTGTCGCTCTTTAAGCCTTCTCTGATTCTCTGAAATATACTTCTTGGTAAACTTGCTATCGGAGAGAAGAGCAGAGAGAAGATACTGTGTTTGAGAAGAAACTAAACCGAAGCTAGACATTTTAGTCGCTGCGGATACAACCAACTCATCGTTGGAGTAAATTGCACCAACTCTAAAACCAGGGAGGCCAAGATCCTTTGAGAGGCTGTACACAATGTGAACTCTTTTCCAAACTTCACTATTCTCGCATTTCCTATCTTTCAAAACTTCCATGATACTTACAAAGCCTGGTGAACCGAACACGGTGCCCGAATAAATTTCATCGCTGATAAGATGAATGCCTTTATCAGTAATGAAGTTAACAAGAAGGTTCAATTCCCTTCGGCTCATTGTAGTGCCTAATGGATTTGAAGGGTTTGTGACCAAGACACCCTTAACCCTTAGGTTGTGTTTTTCGGCTTCTAGATAAGCCTCTTCAAGAGCTGGTGCAGTGATTTGGAAGCCATTTGAGCTTGTACATTGAATTGGCACAATCTCAACCCCAGTTCTCCACTTGAGATCTCTATCAAATCTGCAATAAATTTTATAAAGTAAGATTAGAAACGTACATTTCATGCATAAGTGATAAGAAACTTGGTATTTCAGTAATAGGAAAAGTATATAGCAAAACATTTACACGTACCCAGGATAGTATGGTGTCGGAAGAAGAAAGGCTTCGCCGGGTTCAGCAAGGCAAAACATGAGTGTCTCATTCGCAGAAGTTGCACCAGCAGCGAGGACCATCTTATTTTGATCGAAAGTTACTCTGTTTCCTCTTATTTCTGCCATGAAATCCACCAATGCCTGCAAAATTATTCAAAACATAGTTAGAGATATGTGCCTATATATTTTTGTATCAACAAGATATGTATTTGTTGATCCCAAAGGGAACTTAGAATCTAATAAGGACGTTGGACTTACTTTCTTGAAAGCAGGGAGACCATGATAATCTTGAAAGAGTGCAAGCTCTCTAAATATGGATTCCCCATCTTTCTTGAACGCAGCAACGTCAGGGTTATTGGCTAGCCATGACTCGAGAAGATCAAAAGAGAGCTGGAAATAATAGTGAAAATGGGACGTAAGCATATATCGCCTAAGAAAAGATCGATAGAAATTAAAATAAGAACTCCATTCTTATTTTCCACTTTTTTTTTTTTTTTTTATTTATTTTTTTTTTAACCTGATTCTCCGCAAGACCCATCTGAATGATACCAGTTGGATTCTTGATCTCATCGTATGAGTCCCTCTCATATTCCTGCCATCCTATGAAGTAAGAAGAATCTTGGCCATGAGTGTTGCACGTGGCTTTTCTAGACAAGAGCTTCATTTTTGGTTGAACAAATAGAGTTGTGCAAATCAACCTGATAATTAAACAGGGAAACTACACAAATAGAGAAACAAAAGAGCAGAAGAAGCTGTAGCTACGTAGAAAGAATCTGAGAGATGATGGAATGGATTGGCGTTGTAGAAGGAGAGAAGATCAAGAAAGAATGTGATGGTGTAGTGGAGAGGTCCATAGCAGAAGGAAGATATATATAGTGATTACAAGTGCATAAAACCATGACATAGGGAGAGATAAAAATTTGACCATAGAGACAAGGCTCCTTTTGCATAATAATCATTTAAAATACAAGACAAATGACACTTAAACGCGCTTTCTGGCTTCTGCACCACCCCTTAGACATTACACATTTAATGCTTCATATATGGTTACTACATTCACAGGTTACTCCTAATACCACCATTTTCTTGAGTTGTTCATTTCTGGATTCAAAGGCGTAGTCCACCAACTTCAAGACTCGCGTGGGGTTGTTCATCAAGCTTTTTTTTTTATTATTTAATTGGATTTTTAGTTATAATAGAATCATGTAGTAGTAAGTAGAAAACAAATAATACAAGGACTTAAAGGTAAGAGAAGCCTCTCCGACAGCAAATCTGATTGAAAATGGCTTTACACTGACCCACATAAACTCTCTATGCTAACGTTGAACTCTATCCTGGTTCCACCCGAGGGTCCTATCTGCTCCTGCCTTGTCGGCCACATTCTCCCTCTTTAACCTTCATAACTCCTTTATTTTGCTCTCTTTTTTTTCTAAAAAAAAAACCCTTTTCTTTTATTTAAATTATTTGATTAATTTATGACATAGAATAGATTTATTAAAAGGATAAATTGTTCATTCTCAAATTTTAAAAAGAGAGAATGAACTGTGATTGTTTGGAAAAGAAGAAATAAAGGAACAAACCCTTTTTTGATTTTTGAAGTCAAACCTTGGAAATCTCTAGTGGGAACAAATTAATAATTGGGTATGAGATTTTGTGCAGTCAATATATCAAAATACAGGCAGCTTGTAGAAATTTCTTCTTTCCTAATAAAAGGCACGTCGGTCCATATTATTCCATCAATGGTTATTTTGATAGGAGATAGATGAAATGAACTCAATTATTTCTTATATATAATCCCATTTAACAGCCTTCTTATTATGTGTATTTTCAGTGGTCTGAAATTGTAACTGTATACTTCAAAATATAACAAAATTCTCAATCTTAGTGGTTCTGTGATGTCTATCTGTCCCTAAATTTTTTGGTCCCCTTTATAAAGTGAAAATGTCAGTAGATAATGTTCATGACACATATGGACGGTGGAGATAGGTTGGTTTTGTTGGTTAAAAAAATATCTCAGAAGAAACAATAATTGCTAACAACTTCTACCTTCCGCCCTTAGTTTTGGGCTCACAGGTTTGGGACTGTCCCATTGTAAATGCAGCAATATAGGACGAGGGAAGTCCAAAGGCAAAGGCATTAATTCATGCAAGTCATAAAACAAAGTGGGTTTTTAGGTGATAACAAGTGATTAAAAAGACAGAACGTAAAACTTAGGGAAGTAGGTGAGGTGGTGGCAAGCCAATTCATCAGCTCGCAGATTTGAAGGACCTTTATGCTCTTTTAAGGCCAAAAAAAAAAATGTAATCTTCATTGGCTTTATTACATAATATATATATATATATATGATTCAAGAAAGCTAAGTGAGGGACAGCTCATGAAAATATACCTTTCTTAATCTTTTTCTGGAGACTTATATAGGTTAGGGATGTGTCATCACTCGAAACTACTGAGAAGTAACCTTATTTGTATATGCTTACTAAGGATAATTAGACCTTGTAATTAGCTAGGGGATCATATTTTATAAAATGGAAATAGCTAAAATAGTACGTACTGGGATAAAATGTCAAAGCTGGAAAGTGGACAAAAGAAGAGAAGAGGACAACAGTGGTGTCTGGAGAATTTAGGTTGCTGAAGCTATGATTTCATGCAATATATATATATATATATATAATTAATCGAAAATCAAATTTCTTCAGGCAGCTATGGTCCCCAATTGTTACCATGCAGGTCTCCCATTGATTGATTGATGCAATTAATTAGTGACCATTTCATCTTCGACAGACACAATTATACTATGGGACGACAAACTCAAGACATGATGCCTACTCCCAGATAATGTGATGGCTATATTCATACCCATTGCTTTATTATAATAAAATATTTTTAATTTTTTAAGAAAAAATGTTGTTAAATTATAAATATATACTTTGGAAAAAAATGATATCTTTACTAATAATATTATTATTATACATGCGATTTTGTAATTTTGACTTTATAAAGTTTTGGTAATAAGTCGTTAAATGTTTTAAAAGATAACTAATATTGTAATAATTTTGGACTCTTGCAATAATGATAAAATTGGTGAATAATTTAAGTCTACTTTTAGATGACATTTTATTTCAATTTTATTTAATAATAAAAAATAAAAAAATACTGACGAAATCATAAAAAAAAATAGTTGGTAAAAGACATTATCAATAATTTCTCGACCATTTAAATAACGATGTTTCAACTACCAATTATTTACTATTTATGAAATTTCTTAATTATTTTTTTACTATATATAATTAATTATAAAAATATAATCATCCAGAAAAAAAAAAAGACTTGTTATATTTAAGATTGTTGATTTTATAAAAGACAAAAATAACTAATAGGTTAATACACATATACATACAGAAATTTGTATAGCCAATAAAATAATACTACTATTACATGTACTGTTGTGTATTTTGGGTTGGTGTACAGATTCAAGAACCTGTTTCCTCCTTAGACAGGAGAAATTATTGGTATGTCTAAAAGATCCAAAAAAGAAAAAAACTAATGCATGCCAAAATCAAATCTTGGCTTATTGTTAAGTACGTAAACAACAGAAACATCGATACCCTCCAATTGAATTCACAATTTTGAAGCTTATAATAGCACTTGTAATTTACTTTTTTAAAACATTAGTGTTGAGTAATTGAAGGTGGCCACGTGGTTTGTAGTAGAACTAGGGTTTTTAGGACATGTGAAACCCTCGTTTAGTTGCCCCCACCAAGACCCACTTAGCACACACATACATATAAGGAAGAAGAAGAAGAAGAAGAAG
>CAOGCB010118839.1:0-13789 GCA_948266635.1 Cnidoscolus chayamansa
TAAGTGTGGAGCATTTGCCCCTTTTATAGTCATTTTCCTCCTAAATGACCTTTTTGCCCTTCCCTTCACTTATTAACTCTTGTCTTCCCTTTTTAACTCTACTTTATATCTCATTTACCTTTAAATCATTTACTCAATTAAATTCACTCATTTGTATCTCAATACTTAAATCAATTCCGGGCCAACCAATATACGAATGAAATGCATGAGACTACCCGGCCCACCGATCGGATGTTACAGTGGAGGTGTTAGGGAGATCCTCTAATCCCTTATGTTCAGGAAGAGCTCCTGATAAATGAGTAGATAAATTACCTAAAGAAATTACCTAATTTGTTTTAATAAATTACATAAACAAAATAACATGTATACATACTCACACATGCATACATACTTAGACATCACCTAAACTTGGTACCTAAACTTAAAATTTATTTACTCTAGCACTTCTTTTCAATTATACAAAATATTTAGACATATTCACGTGTATTTTGGTACAAGAAACCACTTAAAAATTTCCCTCCCTAGTCATACTTCGCAACAATTAAACACAAACTAGTATTTTTTTCTTTCAAAATCCCGCATGCATATAACTTTGGTTCAACTTGAATTAAACTTTTCCCCATCAAATTTTAATATTCTAGCCACATATTCAAAATCATAAGGTTTTATGTAACCTCAAATTAATTAAAATATAATCCAATTCAATCAAAATAGAAAATATCGGGCAAAAGAACCATGTGCTGCAACCTATGCTCAAACAACACCCTATTTTATTCCATCATCAAAACTCAATTCAAATCAATACCAAACCTAATTTTCTTGCTTTTTCCTTATTGTATACTCTTCTTTGTGGTGTTAGGAAGATTTTTGAGTATTGGGACATTGAAAACCTGGTGAAAAATAGGATTTGCAAGCTGTGCTTAAAAGCTTCCTATAGTGGATGGCAAGGTAAACCTACGATTTTGAAGAGAGATGAAGGACCAACTGCCACTTCTACTGGTTGACCTCTTCTATAGAATCTCTTTTATGTCTATTAAGGTAGATGTAGGGCTATGATATCTTTGGGTAGCACCTTGGATGGCTAGGATTAGTTTTGCCTTTTGAACTTTTGGTAATTTTACAATGACCTACTTAACTCTTCCTATTTCTACATTGCACCACCACTTAATTTTTTTTTTGTAAATTAAAATATTAAGCTTTATTTATGTGTTATTCAAGTCCTTTTCATGCGTGTTTCAAGTCCTTTTTAGAAAATTATACTTCAGCTCCTATGTACGGAAGCATACTTGCCACTTAGTCTATTTTGCCCTCTTTAGGTTTTATCAAGTAACTTAAATTTGCAATTTTTATAACATTGTGTAGCTTATTTTAAAATGTTACTTCAACTCATTAAACATGTTTTAAAGTGCTCTTTTCATTTTTGAATTCAACTTTTAAGTCATAAGCACCTCGGTGTTAAGCTAGCACGTTAGTGTAAGCTTGCACCTTCTCTAGTGCTACTTATCCATGTTTAGATTTAATCCTAAACATAATTGTGATTACATTAGTAACATTCAATTATTACTAAAGTGTCTCTAACATAATGTATTGTGACTCTAATTATGTATAACATGATGGGTGTGACAATCCAAACTTGTTAAACTTTTATTTTAACATCATAAACACATTTTATGACATCAATCATTAACATTTAGCCTCATTAACAACATCAATTAACCTCAAACATCAAATTAACATCACATTAACTCGTTTTATTTAATCATTCCTTCATGAAACCTGTAAGTTGCATTTTTCACATTTCTCTTTTGACTCCCACAAGTAGCTGTCGATTTAATATTAACCCATACATTAATGTTGTATTCACCTCAACGAAACATAAAATGACTCATATCCTTAACAATAAGGTCTTTAACCTAACAACATCAACACATTTAAACTTATCTTCACTTCACTTAAAAATCACATGCATGTTTCTAAAACTTAATTCCATCACCCTAAAACAAGCTTGTAATCCAATTACTAACCTATTTTGGAGATGATTATCTTGATGAAGCTTGATTTCCACAAGATCCAAGAATTCTTCTTAGCAAATGGTTTGAACTCCTTGGTCCACCACCCATTATTGAGAATCCTTTAATTTGAATTGCTAAATCTTCACAAAAACGTTATTCTTTGCTTAAATCTTCCTTTGCTTCCTTCTCCCCTACTTTCGGCACACAAGATTCCTTGAGAGAGAGTTTTGAGTTCCAAAACTCTTCTTCACCAATGCCTTATGATACCAATTGTCACGGGGCTAGATTTTCACACTATCTTGTAAACCCGTGCAGCACTTGTCTTGAACTCGTTCCAAGCAAGTCATCCAATTACTCGGTTAATTTCTGCATTAGAATAGGGAATGGTTAGCAACAACCGAGCCAATTATTTAAGCGGAAGGCAACGATAGCATAACATCATGTAGAAACCTCCTATAGGCATATTCATTGCATAAAAAATATGCAATTTGATAAAAAGGCTACTTCATTCATTGATTAAACACAAGTTTACAATCATGGCAATAAGCCTCCAACTCACTTGTAGTAGGGAGTGTGACTAGTTGACCACCAAGGAGCCTTGGCCCAGCTGAGGACAGTTGCCTTGCTTGCATTCACTTTTATAGTGAGAGTGGCTTGGTCTAGCTTTGGTCTTAGGATCGGGAATCCAAACCTTCAGTTTGGTTCCTACACCTCACTTATTGTGCCAACATTTCTCATTTATTCATTTAATCCTTTCATGTTCTTTATCCTATATTTTTATCCCTAAAACTTTTTAGTTTTACCTTTTAGTCCTAAACACATTTTCTCCTAATATTTTTAATCTTTATTCACTTTTTCGGTTCAGTTTCTAAATATTATCCAAATATTTCATTTAAGAATTCAAATTCCAACATCGAGAAAGTGTCGAGTGTAAGTTATCACCTTATTTAGTGCTACTTACCTATGGTTAGTTTTAATTCTAAATATGATTGTGATTATATTAATAACATTCTATTGTTACTAAAGTGTTTGACATAATATATCATGACTCTAGGTATAACTAGGGTGTGATAATCCAAACCTGTTAAACTTGCATTTTAACATCATAAAAACATTTCATGACATCAATCATTAACATTTAGCCTCATCAACAACATCAATTAACCTAAAACATCAAATTAACGCCACATTAACTCATTTTATTCAGTCATTCCTTCATCAAACTCGTAAGCTGCATTTTCACATTTCTCTTTCAACTCCCACAACTAGCTATCGATTCAATATGCAACGTCACTTATGGTGTTTTCCAATATTAACCCATACATTAACATTAAATTCATCTCAAACAAACATAAAATGACTCATATCTTTAACAATCAGGTCTTTAATCATACAACATCAACACATTTACACTTTGTGTCATTTCACTTAAAAATCACATGCAAGTTTCTAAAAACTTAATCACATCACCTTAAAACAAGGTTTTATTTGAAGATGATTAGCCTAATAAAGCTTAATTTCCATAGGATCCATCGATTCTCCTTAGTAAATGGTTTGAACTCCTTGGTCTGCCACCCACTATTGAGAATCCCTTAATTTCAATTGCTAGATCTTTGCAATAACGTTGTTCTTTGCTTAACTCTTCCTTTGCTTCCTTCTCCCTCACAGTTGGCACACAAGCTTCATTGAGAGAGTTTTGAGTTCAAAAACTCTTTTTTATTCGATGTCCTCTCACTTTTATTGTGAGAGTGGCTTGATCTTAGAGTCGAAAATCCAAACCTTTAGTTTTATTTCTGCACCTCACTTATTGTGCCAATATTTTTCTTTTATTCATTTGATCCTTTCATATTCTTTATCTTACATTTTCATCCCTAAAACTTTTAAATTTTAGCTTTTTAGTCCTTAACACATTTTCTTTGAATATTTTTAACCATTATTCACTTTTCTGATATGATTTTTTAATATTATCTGAATATGCGATTCGAGAATTTGAATTCCAACATCAGAAAAGTATTAGTGTTACATTATATTTCTCAATATTCATTCTTTACTTAAGCTTGGACACCAATGGAACAAAACAATCTCTTTAACTTTTAAAGAAAGCAACATGACGATCTTATAACCAGATTATCACTTCTCCCTCTGATTCTCTTATAGTTTCGATTTTTCTTAGATCCAGTTTTGGGGTTGAGTTTCTAGGATTATTTTGTCGCGGACAACAACTGTCCTGTTGGCCAATTTTGTCACACGTGAAACATATATATGTAAGCTTTCATACTCCACGATCTGGATTCTTGTTTTTTATTTTGATTTTTGCTACAAGAGGTACGGTGAGATTGATGGATATTGCCAATCTCGCCTACCTTTCCCCTTGCACCTTAGTTGTGTTCGCGTTTATTTTCACCACGTTCTAATGGTTGAGCCGATCTTCTGTAGCATTGTTTTGTGGTATAGGTGTAACAACAAGCTTGGTAAGCACACCCAGATGACGACAGACTGTATTTCATGTTTCTCAAGATCAAAATTCATGTTCTATGGTTGAGTGAGCAGGTAGCTGCCACTACCCTCATGTAGCACTTTGTAGAAGCTTCTCTTTGATTGGAGATAGATAGAGAAATATTCATTATCTGAGTCTAGAATCCTCAAGTTTTCAAATTGATACAAATTTTGCAATCTTGTGGACAATGTTTTATAACCAGTGCTTTTGCCAAATAGTTTTACTATGATTGCTCGATCCCACCATTTTGCTAGGTCGCGTTCAATTTGATTAGGGAAGTCTACATTAGCAAAGGCCGCAAATTTTATTACCTGGATGTCTTCTGCGTTAACCTCTATGACGTTATTAAAGAAAGAGTTCTCCTCTATTTCTATATTCATGTTCGAGATTAACTTGTCCCGGAATGACATTGTCGATCTTAGTGGTGTGGGTTCATGATCTCTATGTTTGATTTGTGGTTGTCTTCCTCTACATCTGCGGCTGAGGGTGGTATTTTTGTATTAGAGTTGAGAGAGTTCATTTTTCAGTGCCTTCAATGAGAAAGTTACAATTTAAATTTTACTAAATATCATATTCATCCATTTGAATACCTATCCACTGTATCTGATAACAAACCCAAATATCTCTTTAATAATACTAATTTTTTAACTAGAATGCTTCTTACGCTGTTATCAACGTTTGTTTATCATAAATTTTTATTTATAATATTTATAAATTTTAAAATTATATTAATAATTTATTATTTAATTAAATATATATTAAAAATAAAAAAATCTAAATAATTTATAGTTTTCAATTACATTATTATAGCAACTTCCCCAATTTCAAAATATAAATTTTAATAATTAAATTAAAAAATTAGATTTTATTTTTTAAATAATAAAAAATATAATATATTTAAAATTATCACATGATTATCATATATTTACTATATAATACTTAATTAATTTTTATTTATAATAGATTAATTAATTGTTGAATTAAAAGAAATTTTATTATATTTATATTATTAATTTTAATAGTATATCTATAATAAAATTTTAAGTTGTTAATATATCTAATTTATTGAATAAAATTAATAGAATCCACATAAATTAACACAAACTCTTTTTTTTTTTCATATTATTTTAATGATAATTAAATAAAATTAATAAAATTTGTAGAAATTATTGACAATTTTTTTATTTTATGTTATTTATCTCATATTATTTTAATGATGATTAGATACTATTAATAAAATTTGCAGATATTATTAATATAAATTTTTTATTTTGTATTTTTTATTTTATATTATTTTGATGATAATTATATAAAATTGATAGAATTTGTAGATATTATTAATATAAACTCTTTATTTTATTTTTTTCATATGATATTATTTTAATAATTAAATAAAATTAATTGAATTTACAGAAATTGTAAAAAAAAAACTCTTTATTTGATGTTATTTATCTCATATTATTGTAATAATAATTGAATAAAATTGATAGAATTTGCAATGATAACAAAAAAAATTTATTTTATGTATTTATCTCATCTTATTTTGATTATAATTTGATAAAATTGATAGAATTTGTAGAGATTATTAATATAAACTTTTTATTTTATGTTATTTATTTCATATTATTTTAATGATAATTAGATAAATGGATATAATTCGTAGAGATTATTAATAAAAAAAATTTATTTTATTTTAATAAAAATCTTTTATTTTATATTATTTAATTCATATTATTTTAATGATAAGTATATAAAATTGATAGAATTGTAGATATTATTAATATAAATTTTTTATTTTATTTTAGCAAAACCTCTTTATTTTATATTATTTGTTTTATATTATGTTAATGATAATTGAATAAAATTGATAGAGTTTGCATAATAAAAACTATTTATTTTATATTATGTATGATAATTGAATAAAATTAATAGAATTTGAAAAAATTATTAATATAAATTCTTTAATTTATTTTATTTATTTAATACTATTTTAATGATAATTGAATAAAATTAAATAAAATTTACAAATATTATTATATTAATGATGATTATAATATTTAGTAATTATATATTTATTTTGTTTAAGTTATTTTAATTTATATTATTTTATAATATTTAATAATTTATTATTTGATTGAATATAATATTAAAAATATAAAATAATTATTTAAGTATTTAATAATATTTAACTTAATACTATGTAGGGCTAAGATGATTTTGGATAGCACTTTGGATGGCTAAGATTAGTTGTCTTTTAAACTTTTAATAATTATATATTAACCTACTTAATTCTTCCTATTTCTACATTGCACCACTATTTATTCTTTTTATAAATTGACCTACTAAGCTTTATTTTTGTGTTAATCATGTCCTTTTCCTGTGTATTTTAAGTCCTTGAAAAATTACATTTTAAACCCCATGTACAGAAGCATACTTACTAAATGTTATCCATGGAAATAGTACAACTTGTGTTTGAGTTGCAATCATCTAGATTGCTCACCTAGTTGGTGGGACCTCACGAGGAAATGACATGTCCCTTACGCTGTGCAGCGGGATCACACTGTAGTGGAGGAGTTTAGACATTTTGCTTCACGGGATATCTCTTGATGCAATTTTCTTAAATAAGGATCAAAAAAATTTTCCGCAGCACGACTCATGCCCTAAATGATGGAGGACGATGAGTGCGAACTGCTCTTAGATCAAATAATGTGCCTTACTTCTCATGCTGCCCAATTTTGCATTTGTGACACGTTCGGTGGTCTAGTTATCATGGCAAGACAATACATTGCTTTTGCCTTTTGTTTTTTTTTCACTGGGTGTGGGACATTTTAATAAAATGATTTTGATATTGTATTACAAGCATTATCTTATTTTAGTCGGTGTTGATTATTTCATGCATTGAGGAAAACTAATTGGGTGGAGCAAGAAAGTAGTCTTTTTCCCTGTCTTGTATTAATCTCTTCGTTGGTCCATTTTGTTATGTTTTATCATAAAACGGAGCGAGCGAGAGAATCACATGACAATAACTATCAAACTGTTAAAGTCTTCAAAGCCACAGGTGAGTAAGTTTTAAAATAGTTTGTGTGCATGCATGAAAAATAAATTGTGTGCGAGGGGGGCTTTAGCTCATTCTGGTATATGGGTGCACATTGAGAATCACAAAAAGACAGAAATCTATTATAAAGGTTACAAAGGATTTTAATATAGAACATTAGTTTTCAAGAGAGATGGGTAAATCGTTAGACTGTCACTGATTGTACGTGAGGTGTGCGCTAGCTTCTGTCGGTAATAAAATCTAGTGTCTAAACACTAAAGATAAATGGAAAAAGGAGATGCATGGCTGCATTACAGCCTGTAATGAATCGCGGTTAAACTAGGCGAGCTACTAACCTATAAAGGAACTCGGACAGAAAGAGAAATACACTCACATCTTTAAAACAACACAAACAGGAGCAGTTGTAGCAGAGGAAACTGCCAGATGGGAGAAAGGAAAAAAACATAGGTTTGAAGACACATGCCTATATAGCATATATAATGTTTATGTTTGCATTTACCTGTGGAGCTTAGCCCAAGACTTTCAACGTGACACAATATGATGCAAAAGTAGACGAGAAGTTAGACATAAAAAAGATGTAAGAGCACGTCTGTCCCTTCAAGTCGTGGTGGTATTCCATAAATTATTTGACATAAAATTTTACTATTATTTTCATTCTCAGGCTTTGTTGGACACCTGGAAAGGGACATGTGCAGCAACAGGTTCCAACACAGTCCTAATACCGAAAGAAAGATATCTATTAGGAGTAGTGGAATTGATAGGTCCTTGCAAGGGCGCCATGAATTTACAAGTTCAGGGAACCTTGTTAGCACTGGCAAATCCTGATGCACACAACGCCGATCGGTTGACAATATCCAATAGTAGGACCTTCGAAGGACAAGTAAAAATTGCTTAGGATTGAAATAATTACGGAAAAAAATCCAAACTGCAAGTCACCAATTACGGAAAAAAAATCCAAACTACAAGTCGCTTCCAATTATAAGTACAAGTAAAAATGACGTATTGTGTGCCTTCAATCCTCAACAAGCCTATTTGTAGTGATATCACTGACAGTTTTCTTTCTTTTTTTTTTTTCGTTCTGTACTCATTAGACCGAAACCATTTTAGAGTCCTAGATTTGATTTCATAACCAATAGTGTAGTTCAGGATTTAACTTCCTTGGACAATAAGAATTTCCATGCCAATGTCCTTGGAAGCAAGAACCTCAACTTCCAATGGTTTATTGTCACAGCACTGGGACACATTGTCAACACTGATGGGATTCACATCAGACGTTAGGAAGGGATCAACATTATTGATTCAAATATCGCCACCAATGATGATTGCATCTCCATTCCAAGGCAGCTGAAAGCCCAACATCGAAATCCATGTGTGGCTGCTTTGCTTCGCTGAGAAAATACCCCAAAAGCATTTTACAAAATAATATGCATTGAGAACTTAGGATTTTTTGAAGCAATTTTAATTGTTTATACACAATAGGCTCTCAGGCCATCCAGCTTAAGTGGGAAACCATTATGCTGCTTCAAGCTATTGATCTGCTAAGGGGTGCAAATGATCTCCTATGTAACTATTGGGGATTTCTATTTATTTCTCCATTACTTCATTTTATTTTTTTAGCGCGTCATACTTTACTTGATTTTAATCATTTTCTTGAGATGCTTCCTTTATGTTCAGTCATTGGCTTTAGCTTTCATTGGCTCTTCAAATAGCTGTCGCATTTTGACGATATGCACGTGCCTACCTTGAAGAGCGATTTATCAAAGTTGAGATTGCAAAATGTTTTACAGTGCGAGAGTTAAAAATAAAGTATTTTTAGATTGGATCTTGCAATTTTTCCCGTTAAATTTTGTTTTCTCAATTGTTCGCTTTTAAAGCATGTACGGATCTAGTAATTGTTTTGAAAAAAAAAAAAAGAATTCTTCTGCTTAAAATATTTTCCAGCACTTGTCTAAATTTTGAGGCAAAAATTTAATTAATGAAAAGTTTCATGACCCAACCTCCTGTTCGTGCGCACTCGTGAAAGAGTGCATCGCCCAAGCAGTCCTACCATTCTTAACGATTATTTGCATCTCCTGACAAATGCCTCCTCAGTTTTGGCATTTTGAAGGCATGTTACAAAGTAGCACAATGCTCGAGCTCAACATAGGTTCTTGCTACCACTTTTTCTTTCTCAGACTCTGATGTACTAAATATCGTCCATGGAAATAGCGGCTTGTGTTTGAGTTGCAATCATCTAGATTGCTCACCTAGTTAATGGGACCTCACAAGGAAATGACTTGTCCCTTAGTCTGTGCAGCGAGATCGCACTGTAGTGGAGGAGTTTAAACATTTTGCTTCATGGGATATCTCTCGATGCAGTTTACTTAAATCAGGACTAAATAATTTTTTGCAGTACAATGCATGCCCTAAATGATGGAGGACAATGAGTGTGAAGTATTCTCAGACCGGATTGCGCGCCTTATTTCTCTTATTGCCCAGTTTTGCATTTGTGACACTTTTGGCAGTCCAGTTATCATGGAAAGACAATATCTTGCTTTCTCCTTTTGTTTTGTTTTCACTGGGCATGGGGCATTTTAATAAAATGATATTGAGATTGTATCATGAGTGTTATCTTTTTTCAGTCAGTATTGATTATCTCATGCATTATGGAAAACTAATTGGGTGGAGCATGCACACAGTCTTTTTCCCTGTCTTATATTAATCTCCTTGCTAGTCTACTTTGTTATGTTCTATCATAAATTGTGAGAGAACCACATGACGATAACAGTCAAACTGTTAAAGTCTTCGAAGCTACGAGCGAGTAAGTTTTAAAATAGTTTGTGTGCACGCATGAAAAATAAATTATGTGCGAGGGGGGCTACAGCTCATTCTAGCATTCGGGTGCACATTGAGAATCACAAAAATATGAGAAATCCATTGTAAAGGTTACAAGGGGTTTTAATAGAGAACATCAGTTTTGAAGAGAGACAGGTAAATCATTTAGGTCAATATTTTGATATCTTTTTTTCATGTCAATAATTTTTTTTCCTAAAGTATAACATATTTATAGACCTAAGGTAGAAAATTTCACTCCAATCCAAGCATATTTGCATACACATAAAATTAAACACACAACATAAAAATTATACATACACATACTGGCATCATTCTAATACCTTAATATCACAATTAAATTAACTTAGATTTGGTTTTATTTTTATCTAGCCATAGTTGCCCTAACATAACACTATCCTTTTACATATTTATAGTCTTTAAATATCATATTTTAAATGGCTGCCATGGTTAAAATGAATTACCAAAATAAAACAGCCATGTTTGTATACTTACACATGCATACACACTTGGACAACACCTAAACTCCAAATTTCTTCACTCTAATACCTCTTTTCAATTTTAAAAAATGTTTATGACATATTTAGGTAAATTTTCGCATAAGAAACCACTTAAAATTTACCTTCAAACTCATACCAAAATCAGCCACAATCTAAAATACAACCAATATTTTTTTTTTCAAAATCCAGCATGTATTCCATTTTGTTTCAACTTGAATCAAACTTTGTCCTAACAAATTTAAGGTTCCAGCCACTTATTCACAAATCCTAATATGTTATGCAACCTCTCAAATCAATTATAATAAAACCTAGTTCAATAGAATCAGAAAATATCAAATAAAGGAACCATGTGCTGCAATGAATGCTTAAATACCCTATCTTGGTTCTACCATCAAAACTCAAATCAAAAGCATACCAAACCTGATTTTCATTATCTCTCTTTGTAGTATACTACCTCTTAGGATGTTAGGAAGATATTTTGGGTGTTGGAACACTTGAAAACCTTGCCAAAATTGATGGTTTGCAAGCTTAAATGGAGGCTACCTATGGTGGAATGTATAGGAATGGTTATTGCCCAATTTAAAGAGATGAAGAAGTAGTTGGTTTTCTACTCCTTTATCCTTGTTTGCACTCTCTTTCTGATGTTAAAAGACATATGTAGGATTGGGATGATTTTGCGTAGCATCTTGGATGGCTAGGATTGGTTTTGTCTTTTAAGCTTTTGATAATTATACATTGACTTACTCAACTCTTCCTATTTCTACATTGCACCACCACTTAACCTTTTTGTAAATTGACATACTAAGTTTTATTTTTATGTTAGTTAAGTCCTTTTTTTGTGTACTTCAAGTCCTTCTTGGAAAATTACACTTTAAACCCTAAGAACTATCGAGTCAAGCTTATGTAGTGGGCCAATATAATTTGACAGTTACCCCAATTTTATAGTCTCTCTAAATGATAAATGAATTTTAAAATCACTTATTTTACAAATTAAAGCCCATAAATACAAAATGATAGATGGATCTATTCCTCTTGCTTTAATTTACAAAGTTCATTACAAAGCTATAACTTATGCCTTTCCTTTTAAACACAAAGTTCAAACTAAAAAAAAGGAGAAACACTTATTTTACAATCATATCTTACATGATCTAACACCATAATTCCTATATATATTCAATAGAAAGATATAACCTTGCAAGAAGAATGGATCTTAGAAGGTGCTTTTGCTCCAGCAGATGTTCAAAAAATTCCAAAACCAAATACTGAGTTAAGACAAATAAATCAATATGATGATGGTCGAGTTGGTTTGAGTTTTAGCCGAAGTCTTAGGGTTTCTGATGATTTCTCTATAGCATGAACCATAAATATTGATTTAACAAAATTCTCAAAACTATTTTTTATTATAAATTTGCCTTTTAAAAATGATGAAAGTTCTTCAGTTACAAACTCTCCATACAAACTAAGATTTTCCACTTCAAATTTATCAAGTTCTTCTTTACAAAATGTAAACTATTCTTCAAATGTCCCTCATCCAATTTATAATGATTTACAAAGAGAAGCTGAATCTAAACCAACCTCACCTAGTTTTTCAACCATCACAAAAAATGTTCAACATGAATTAAATGTCATTTAAAAAGAATTTGAAGTTGATATCAGTTTCTACATGATGATTTTTATGCTAAGCAAAAAGAGAAATTGGTTTTTTAAAAATTTCTTACTAAGTCAGAAAAAATACAAATAAAGTTTTATGAATTCATGCACCAACACAGAGTTTATATTCTTTTTATTAGTTTGAAATGTATGCTTCTGAAAATGAAATTTCGTATCAGTTTAAAAAACTGCAAATCCTATTATAGTAAAAAATAAAACTCTAGAATGGAAAATTTTTTATGCGAGAATAATTAAATCTGAACATCCTCCTCTTAGAAAGATTAAGATTTCTCATTTAGATTAGACTACAGAAACAACCCCTTACAAAAGAATACAAGAAGAAGATTCTACAAATACAAAAAGTATTATCCAACAGAATAATTTTACAAATGCTCATTTGAATACTATAGGTAAGCAATTACAAAAGATAGAATAAATACAAAATATTTTCAAACACCTCTTCTTCTCATGTAACGAAACTAGATATTGAAACTAAGCTGGATAAAAAAACTTAAAACTCCAATCTTCAAACCCTTTCAAGTATCTAAGAGTAGCCAATAGGAATTACAAAGCAATTCTCAATCTGAATTTATCAAAGCATCAAAAAACCTGTAACTTAGATTGGAAGCATCCACTTCTAACCTAGTAGCAGCTGAAACGCCTCCAACCTCTCAGAGAAGCATAAACATGATGGAATAAACTTCAGATTCTGAAATACAAACCACTCCAAGAAAACCACAAGAAAATGTACAAATTAATAGACTTAATTGGAATCCACTTGCTCTGTTGACAGCTCCAAATATTGGATTGAAAAATAGACAATTGTGCTTACACAGTTTAGATTTCAAGCCTCAACTATCTATGAATGGAATATAGATGGTATGTCTAAGTATAATATTTTAAGTTTACTAAAATAGATGACAATGGCAGTAAATGCCTACAAAACTCAAACTAAAACCCCAGATAGAGCTATTGCTAAACTCTTGATTGCAGGATTTTCAGAACAACTCAAAGGCTAGTGGGATTAACATCTCACGAGTCAACAACAATAAGAGATTCTAGATTCCATACAAACCCTAAAAATAGGTCTACTAGCAGTTCAAATTGTGACACCCCTTGCCGGTTCCCGAATTAACCGCCGGTTAACCCGTTCCCCGGTTCGGTTAGCCACTTTGACGGTCTCTAATCACCTGTTTACCTTACCCAAACTACACATGCATATAGCAAAACTCAAACCAATTTA
>CAOGCB010119039.1:0-15500 GCA_948266635.1 Cnidoscolus chayamansa
GATGGGTTTAGAGAGATTTGAAGGAAAGTAAAGAATCTGTGAAATTTGAAAAGGAAGGAAAGAATCAAACCGTGATTATCATGAGATGGAAGAATCTAAAAATTGTAGCTTTTAGGTGATGAGAGAGAGAGAGAGAGAGAGAGAGAGAGCCCTTTCGCACAGAGCGGTGTGAGAGAGAGAGAGTGCAATTTAGAGAAACGGAGTGGCGTTCGGTTGAATATCTCACTGTTTCCCTCTTGGTGTAAATATATAGTGTGTGATGGCTCACCTTCCTTGTAGTGAGGTTGCTTTCACGAGCTTTAAAAGCTTCTTCTTTTTCATCTTTCTCTTGTATACTAAATCATATTAACACTGAAATAATTTAATAAAAAATAAATTATTTTTTAAAATTTAATTAATTAATTTATAAAAAAATATACATTTTTAAATGTGATAAATAATTAATAATTGATAAATATGTAAATAATTAGTTATGATAAATTATATTATATTTTAAAAAATTATTAATTATAAATTTAAATTTAATTGAATATCAATAAAAAATTAATTTTATAAATTATTGTTTTCTGAAAATATCTTCTCTTCTTTTTCTATTTATTTTTTATATGTTTTTTTTTAATTAATATTAATTGAAAATTATTTATAAATAATTTCAAAATAAAATAAACAGTTTGTATTAATAATTTTTATAAATTTTATTAATTTTATCCATTATTTATTATGTAAAATAATTTATATTGATTATAATTAAAATTTATTACATATTTATTATTAATTATTATATTTTTTATTTATTTATATTAATTTTTATTTATTTTAATAATTTTTTAAAATTTTTATTAATTTTGAAATTTTAATAATTTTTTAAAATTTTTATAAATAATTATATTAATTGTAAATTTTTATAAAATAATTTTTATAAAACCTAAATGATATTAAGAAATACAAAATTATGTACACATATTTATTTTTAAATATTAATATAAATTAAAATTTGGAAAATTCTATACATTTGAATATCTAATAGAAAAAAATAATTTCATTTTAATTTGATTGAAAATAAAAAAATATATATATTTTTTTATAAATATTTTTATGATTTATTAATTTTTATATAAAAAGAAAAATCAATTTAAAATGGGAAAAGTTTTGGTATAAGTTGATAAGATATAAATGAAGTCATCATTTTACATTTGATGGATAATGTTTGAATAAATAATAAATAAAATTATAATTCTTAAATAACCTTTTTACTTATTTTTTTATTAATATTCATATTTATTTAAAAAAATCATTATTGGCCATCGACTGTAAAATTGCATAATTATATATTACATTATACTCTAAAGGTTAATGTTTCAAATCAAATAATAGTATATTTTTGAAGTATTTTATCGATTTATATCTTGACGAATCGAATTTATGGATTTGACTAGTTTGAAAATAGAAAATTCTCATTAAAAAATGAGTTTATCCGCCATTCATTAATTAATTACTATCAATGAATTTGATATCAGAGAAAAAAAGCTGGCGAGAAAAATTACTTATATAATCTTTATTTACATGATTAAGTGGGAATTTTTTTTTAAAAAAAGTACAGTACGGATCACTATAAATACAAATAATGCCTATCTATCATTTATTATAATAGACATCGTCAGTTCACTTGAAGAAAGTCTGGTATCGGGTGGTCATTAACAATCGGATAAATTATTAAATTTATTATTCTTCTTTTATTTTGAAGTCTTGACCCTTTGGGAAGGGAACAATAACTGAAAATGGCTGCTAATACTCTATAGATTGAGAAGCAAAAGGAGGAATTTGCCCGAAAAAGGGCTCGCGTCTGATTAACTAGTTGGTGAAATAATAGCTTACCAAGGCAATGATCAGTAGCTAGTTCGAGATAATTATCAGTCACACTGAAACCGAAATATGGCCTCGACTCCTACGGGAGGCAGCAATGAGAAATTTAGTTTAAGATATTTTTAAAAATGTCCTTTAATTTAATTTTATTTTATTTAAATCTCTTTAATTTAAATTTAAATTTAAATTTTTATTTTTATTGTTTTAATTTACAATTTAAAAAATATATTGTGATACTGTATTTATACTTATTAAATATATATATATATATATATATATATATATATATATATATTAAAATATAATATAATTTTTAAAAAAATTTAAAAGATAAATTAAAATTTAATAATTATTTTCAATATTATTTAAAAATTGAGGGACAATAAATAAGAATATCATGGTAACCATCCATTAAAGATCAAATGATTCAATCATGAAAACACACAAGACATTAAAGAGGTTAAGGTGGATGTGAATGCATTGAATTCTGTCTCTTGTACATATATATATAATCCAAACCCATTCTATGGGCAAAGCAATAATGTAAAATAATAGTCATAATAAAAGACAAAAAAAACTATTAATTAAAATTTTTTATTTTAATTTAATTTGTTTTTCTTCTTATTGACCTCATAATTATTTATTTTTTACAAATATTTTACATATTTATATTGAATAATAATATATTAAAATTACCATAAAAATTTAAATGTTTTATGAATGAAATCTCTCATGTATATATATATATACACACGCGTCCTTTATATAATATTCTTAATAATATAATTCATTCATAAAGCAAAAGTTTAGTCTGATCATAGTTCGAATGGCTAGACACTTTAGGATTAATCAACATTTATCAAATTTAAAATAAAGTCAAAATAAATTATTCGATCTTCTTATTTTTCTTTCTCGAATCGATAGTATATTATTACTATTTACATATTTAATTAGTATGCAACATTTTACTTAGACAACTATTATTATAAGTCAATATATATCATTTTAAACATGCTATATATTTACGATTATTATTATAAATCAACATATATCATTTCAAACATATTTACCCTTATTCACATGTTTTATGAGAAAATTAATTTTTCATAAAGTGTACCTTATTTTTTGGCAATTTTTCCATAAAAAACCTATAGATAAACATATTTAGTTTTGAATAATTACAGAACAAGTGACGTTATGAAAAGTTAGTTATTTTAAAAAATATATTGAAAATGATATATATTGATTTATAGTGATAATTATCAAATTGAGATGTTAAAAATTGATATCAAAGCTAAATTTTTCTCTTAATACGGTATGATTCGATAACAGACAAAGCGAAAGCTGAATATCCAAAACTAAAAAAGTAGAAAATAATTATCGATACTAAAAAAAAATAAAAAAATAAATTTTTACAAACTTCTAAATAAAAAAATATATGCATAAATCGATCCAAGCTACAAAAAAAAAATACTATTTAAAAAAGCAAATAAAGTTTGAAAACCGTATTTCTTTTTGTAAGTGTGCTATTTGTGAAGAAGTGAAATATAAATAATAAGGACTTTTTTGTTAGTCGGTGATAACAAAAAAGCAGGAATTAAGGAAGTGGTGAGTCGGTGACATGCAATTGGGCAGCTGATTGCTGACTTCTGACAATTGGGAATTTTGAGGAACTGTCATATACGTTATGGCTATGCATGGCTCCTGCCATTTCAGTCCCCATTTATTTATTTATTTTTTAATTATTATTATTAAATATAAATTATGCTATTAATATTTAATAATTTATATGCATATGTAAAAATTTTAAAAATAAAGGTATTAATATGATAATTTTTATTTAATAATAATATTTTTTAATATTTAATAATAATAAATATTTATTTAATTAATATATAAAAAATTAAACATATAATTATATATAATATATTATAATAAAAATTTAAAAATTTAATAAAAATGTGAAATTATATATTTAATTATTATATATTCTACAAGGGAGTGGGTAATAGCATTGCGAATTAGCAACGGAATGGAAGTTCGTGTCGTGCTTCAGGATCTCTTATTAATTTCATATTCATACGTACATCATTCCCCACCTTGTACAGTATAGATTCCAATGAAAATCCCTTTTGGCTACGTGTCCTCTGGATTCTTTAATTTAAACCCGTGATATAATCTTATCTTATTGGTCTTCACATTCCGGCCTAATAGATTATGAAAAGATGAATAAATCATTGTGACTCAGCGGTAATCAAGTGGGAGAGTTTTAATTTGATACTTATAAATAGTCCATTCATATAGGTGAAATTTTATGGTTGTCGAGTCTCGAATTTTAGACCTTATATCAATTTTGTCACTTGCTTACCCACTGAAGTAATCCCGTACTGTTTGGATAGGAGGAAAATGGGACGGAAAGAAAATAATGCATAGAAAAGAAAATGGATCTCCATTTTCCTTTATTTAGAAAAAAGAAGAAAGATAAGGAAAATAATGAATTAATTTCTATATCTTTCTTTCCATATATAAAAAATAATAATTTAAATTTAATTTTTCATTTTCTAAACATGAAAATTAAAATTAAAAAAACATTTTTATTTATTTTAAAATATTAAAATAAAATAATAAAATATTAGATTTATTAATTTTTACACGATACGTAATTTGAACTGATAAAATATCAAAACTCTCATTTTAATATTTATTATTTTAAAAAATCTCCTCATTTAATTTGAAGAATTAGCAACTAAAAATTGATGTGATATAATTACATGATAATTTTAAATGATAATATTTATTTTAATAGTATATATAATTAATAATGATTAAAAATATATACAATTTAACTTATAATTTTAAAATATATTATATAATTACAAAAGCTAAAAATTTCAAATTTGATTTTTAATTTTTGATTTTCTGTTAATATTGAATTAAATTGATTTCCAACTCGAGCAGAATATCTAGGGGTTTAAACAAATCGAGTCGAGTTTTAAAAAGTTTAAGATTAGTCCATTAAAAAAATTTTCTAGATCGAATCGAGTTTGAGCCTAACTCATCTCGAACTCGAGGCGAATACCAACAAATTCAAACTTAGTTTGTTTAACAAACGAACCAAGTTGTTATAAATCTTTTATCGAGTTAAATTTTAAATATCTAAAAAAAATTTTATTTTATAAATTTAAAGGTTCTTGAAAATAATAAACTTCTTTAGAAAAATCAATAATTATAATGATTTAAATTTAAAAATAATAATTTTTAACACTAAATAGTTTTAGTTAAATGACTATATTAATAAGTTAACTCATGAACTTATAAATAAATAAGTTTTCAGGTTTTAATGAGCATAATATTTACAAGTTCAAGTTTTTCCCATTTACTAAATGAGTTTAAAAATTAAACTTGAGTTTGGTTCATTTACGACTCTACGAATATCAATAAGTTTAAAATTTATTTGTTTAATAAATAAGTTTAAACTTTATTTATTTAATAAATAAGTCGAAATTTTAAAGTCAAATTTAACTCTATAATTTTTTTACTTTACAATTTTAATTTGAACATAGTAATTTAAAAAAAAAATTATATGATTTTAATTTGAAAATAATAATTTTAATACTAAATAATTTTAGTTAAATCGTAATATCCCGAAATTGATATGAAATATCAAATATGTGAATAAATGATCTATATTTCTATTATATATGAAATTTTTTTAATTTAATAATTTATAAAAAATAAATAATTATATATATGATAGTGAAAAATAAAATAAAGTGTAAAAACATGGAAATATAAATGATTAAAAATATATATTTTTAGTGTACATAAATAAATAAAAGTTAAAATATGAGTAAATTAAATTATAAATTAATTCACATAAATTCTGAAAAATTTTAATGGAAAAAATTAAATGGATCAATGCTTGAAAATAAAATAGAATGAGATAGGAGGTTGGATTGAACCAAAAAAAGATGGGTTAAACCGAATGAAATTGGATTGGACCAAACCTATGAAAAAAATTGGGCCGAAACCCATGATGAAGGGCTGGCCATTGCAGGAAATATTGGGCTTATACTTCAACCTAAAACCTGAATTAAAAATAACACAGCCCAATGAATAATAAGTTGGAATATAAGTGAATTAATTGGGAGAAAATGATTCATTTGTGATAAATTTTTCAACAGCTCTTCTTCTCCTTCTTCTTTCTCCTTTCGGGCAGAGACTCCATTCAAAGAACCCAAAATTTTTAGACAAAAAATATTAACTGTAATTGGTATTTCAACGCAATAATCAAATATTGACAATTAACCCTATCAAATAATAAACATTTATTTGGACCGATTTGTTATCTACGTGGAATACCTAAGAATTATTATAAATTTATTACCGCAGATATATTTGTCATTTGGCCAAATAGTAACCTTCATTTGGATCGATTGCTATTCGCATAAATTGCAAATATATAAATATAATATTTTCAAATAAATAAATCCATACAACAAATGTCACTTTGACAACATATTGTTTCAATTTATTTTAAAATATAGACAACTTATAATGTGAAAACATTCTTCCCTTCCCAACTAAAATCTACATGGATGTCCATTTTTACAACACCCAAATGATCTAAACCAAGTAGGAAATTAATACCCACATTTAGAGGCCAAAAAGGGAGAGAGATCCATCAAAGAAAAGAGGTGGCCAATAGCCTATTTCCTCTATTTTTATTGAGCGCAACTTGTGAGCTTTTAAAGAATAAGATATAATCACATTTGGACAAGGAAAAAACTCAAGAAAGGTTAGTGAATTTTCAAATCAATAATGAGTAGATTTTTCCTTCCTTGATGGTCATGCATGTCATGATCTTATGTTTATTTTTTTGTAGTTTTGGTATCTTACCACTAAGGGGAAACCAATGACTATTCAAACATTATTTTGATAAGCAAATCAATGACTAAGAACTCCAAAACAAAGAGAAAAAATCAGTTCTATAAGAGGTTATGTTATATGCATTTCATGTGATGTAAAAATATTAAGTTGCATGTTGATTTTAAGAGATTTTTGGGGCTGTATTTATTGTGGAAAATGTAAATATTTTGGATTGAGATTGATTATATATTGACTATAAACATGTGTGGATGAATGATGGACAAATGCAGGCATCAAACCTCATGAAAGAACATGAATTCCTACCCTAACTAAAGAGGACTAAAGGTGGACATGGGAGGACAAACTTGAACCTCGAAAAAAATTATTTTGTGAATGAAAATGTAATTTTTCATTTGGACCAAAATATATAAATTTACAATGGACTTAGATAGCATATCATTGACAAAATTTTACTTCCAAAGACTTTGTTTGATAAGGACCAAAAATAAAATTTTACTTAAAAGACTAAAATGGACTATTTGGAAAAGAACCATAGACCAAAATGAAATTTTCATAAGGAATGAATTGAAAAATGACAAATATATTTAGGACAGTAGGTCTGAAAATTTTATGGGTTGAATTCATATAAATAGAGCATGAAAATTTGACTAAATAAAAATCGGGAAGAAATAGGAACTAAAATGAAAAATTATAAAAATTTTGGACCAAATTATAAATTGTATTAAGAGTCCAATTTTAAATACTGAGCAGTAAATTGGACAATAATTTTGAGTAAGCATTAAGCATAAAATATTTTAATCTATAGATGAAAATGAAATCATGGATCAAAGTAACTAAATCATGGAGAACTTAGGACCAAGTTGTAATTTACTATAAGGACTAATTTTAAAATTTTGGGCAGAAATTTAGTCATGAAATGTTGGACATAAACCATACCTAAATTATTGAAATTTATGAATAAAAAATTTAAATGACAAAAAAAAATTAAGTTAAATAACATTGAAAATTTATCTAAAAAATTAATAAGTAAAAATTTCTAAAAATAGTAAAGTGACTAAATAAGAAATACAACATATATATTTCAAAATAAGAAAAGAAAGTGGTAAAAATAAAAAATATGGATTGAATCTTAAAATTTTATAAAATAATAAAGAAAATATATATTATTGAGATAATAACGTATATACTCTAAAATTTAAAGTGATCAAATTATTTTCAAGAGGAAATAAACTGAAGAAAAATGAAATTGTATTATTAAGTGGATAAAAATAACCCTAAGAATTATTGTGAGAAAACAATATTAGTATATAGCTATGACATGTCATTGATCCGCGTATCTACTATATGTGATACAATTGATACAGTGAGGTACCGGAGTAGTTTAAACTTGATGCACTTACCACAATGATTGATAGTTTGATTAACCGAGTGGCTTCGACCTAAACGTATATGACTGAGTGGCTTCGGTCCAAATGTATTTGACTTAGCGGATTCGGTCTAAATGTGTTATATGACTGATGATTATATATGCATAATATTCTTAGACTAAATGTGAAATAAAATAAATATAAAAATTGAGAAATAAATTATATTGAAATATGAATCGAAAATAATTATTTATACAATTGAGACCTTACTGAAAATACTATTAACTTAATATATGAAAAAATGCATATAAATTATCGATGAATAAATCAAAATTGAAACTATTTATATTGAATATTATTTTATTATTATTATTTATATACACCGAGCAAAAATACTCAGCTTGTTAGTTTTTGTCATACGCAGGTACCAGTCTTCAGAGGCCATGATTTGTGAAAGCCGCACAAAGACGTGATATCGAACATCGTGAAGTATGTAAATATTTTTATAATATTTTGACATATACTAGGTATTTAAATTTCGCAATGTAATTAATGTAAATAATGAAATTTCATATTTTGATTTATAATATAAGAATGATAATATTAAGTGAATTTATTTTGTTATCGTTATTTTATATGCGTGCTCATATTTTAATATAGTTATAAAAAAAAAAGAGAAGAAAGATAGTATCGACTGTCGGGATTTTGGATCTCGATGGAGGGGCACTACATAAATGACTATATTTATAAATTAGTTCACGTCTAATATATTAACTTAAACTTAACTCGTTTATTAAATGAATTTAAAAATTAAATTTAAATTTGACTCATTTAAAAAATAAAATAATTTTTTATCAAATTAATTATCAAATAAATATAAATAATGAAAGTCCTACATTAATACGGTAATGTGAATATTATATTCATAGATTTAGTTTATTATATGTTATTATAGTCGGGCCTATTAGGTAAAAGAAGCCCATCATCATCACATAAAAATTATTATTATTTAATTTGTATTAATTTCAACGGATTTGAGTCTCTGTACGTCGCGAATCTAAGCACGAGCTCGTTGTGCTCTCTCCCCCTATTTCTCTATCCGACTTCAGGGAAACCCAAATCGCACCTTGGTGAGAAATCCATTTATACTCCTATAACTCCAACCGAGACCTCTTATTGACCCCATTCTAGATCCTCAGATCCCGCTGTCGACGCCGATCGCCATGTCGGCATCCTCCTCCTCCGTCGCTGTCCGATCCCCCATCTTCCTTCTCTTCACCTTCATTTCTCTCCTCCTTCTCTCTCCTGCTATCTCCTCCGAGGCGGATCACAAGGTAATTACTCTAAACCTCTCTCCGGTTGGCTCCTAGTTGCTCTTCCGTAATTCATAGATCTCGTAATTTTAAGAGTTTTAATTTTCCGAGTTTGGACTCAGATCTGCATGGTTTTTGAATTGTATAGTTACTGTGATTGTTTTCATTCAATTCTTTACATTAATGGTTGTGATGCTAGGGATTCGGGATTATGGCTTAGACATTCTTTCTCTGTTTCAGTTGAGTTTTCAGCGCGCGCATGGAATGCTAGAAAGCGTGCTTTTAGAAATGATATATGAATGAATAGCTATGTTGTGGTCAAAGTTGGACTTTTGTTTTCGGAAATTATGGTGTTTGACCTTAATGGTGGGAGCAGGTAACGGTGTGAGTGAAAAATTGTCGCCACCTGTTTATGTTTAAAAAACGAGGAACTCATTGAACTATCACATAATGTAACGCACTTAGTAACGCGAAGATTAGAACAACAAGACATGGGGTGGTTTTGATACTTTTTCAATGAGAATTGTATCTGCTTACCATCTCATCTATGGATGTGAATTTTGAGAAAATTTTTTGGTGGGTTATAGAAATTTTGTTAAGGAATAGTGTGGTGGCTTATTGAATTTTTTAAACTGAAAGATGGGAACATATATGGTTTTACTTATCCAGATTTAGCTTCCTAGTTGACCTTTTCAAATGTAGCTTGAAGGCGATTTAATACCCTTTTGATAACAGTGTCATAGTGTTGCCAACTTGTAAGAGGAGCTCTTTGGAAGGGCCATTGTTTGCTGACTCGGAAAATTGCACATTTTATAAAACACACACAGAATACCTCTTGCATTCAAGGAGCCAATGCACGGAAAAGGTCTGATGTTGTCCATTAAGACTCACATTGAAATTTGTTTCAGACATCAATGAATGGCGTGTGAATACTGGTTGAAGGGACATTGCATCACAGTAAGTTAGAGTAGGAACAATGTCTTTTGTTTTAGAACGAGTACTTGTTCCATCCATGACAATTCTGAGGATAGGTTGAGCATAAGAAAATACATCCCGATTTAAACTGTGTCATGAAAGATTTGGAAAACACTGCCACTTATAGCTATGGAATATATCAGAGATGTTGACTTTATATTATTTATCTGCTTCTTACCTGCTTAATCATATCAATGAGATGCATCTTTCAGTTATTTCATTTTATTTTATTCCTACTTTTGAACCCCATAAATCTGGAAGAAAGGAGAAATTTGTCTGTGATATCATTTGGTGATCAGGGGAGCCCATTAAAGGATAAGCAAGTAATCTGGAACACGAAAAAGATACCCTTTCTATAGTGAATAGCATGCAGTCACATCTTATGTAATATTACATTTTGTTTGTATAGCTGTATGAGTCAGCCTTCTTGTCTGATTAACATTAAAATGGCTTTTCTAAGTTTATGTGAATGCAATAGTGGTGACTAATGCAAAACTTTCTTGTGCTCTATTCCTAGTATTTCTTTTTTCCTGTTTTCTTGTTTGTATAGTTTTTATATTTTTGTCTAACACTTTTATTACATGTTGAAATATCCATAGTTATATTATTTTTTTCTTCTAACACATCTTATTTTATCCCTTTTACAGTATCAACCAGATGATCCGGTTACTCTTTGGGTAAATAAGGTTGGGCCCTATAATAATCCTCAAGAAACATATAACTACTACAGCCTTCCTTTTTGTCATCCATCTGGTAGTGCTGGACACAAATGGGGTGGCCTCGGTGAGGTCCTGGGAGGAAATGAACTTATTGATAGCAAGATTGACTTGAAGTTCCAGAGTATGCGACTTTTATCAAACACATTTAAGTTTTATGCTGGAGTATGGTTAGATATTTAATTTGATCTCTGTTTGTCCATTTCTATCCATTGAATTATTATTTTAACAGAGAACGTTGACAAAGGCTCCATTTGTTCCCTTGAACTTGATGAAGCAAAAGTCAGACAATTTAAGGATGCAATTGAGAACAATTACTGGTTTGAATTCTTCATGGGTATGTTATGTATACTTCTGATGCATGTTTCTATTGAAGTGTTGATGACTGTATGCTAACAGTTGTAAGATATCTAGGAATTTTTTTGAGAAATTCTAAGATCTGATAACATCTTTGATAGGACTGACACACTGTTGGTTGTGAAGAGTGAATGATTATCTTGTTGTATTGTTGTCTAAAAGAAAGCGGCATCAATATTTATATTGATGGCATTGACGATGAGTATTATAATAATAGTGTTAAATACATTGAATTTACTTGCAAGATAATATACGATAAGCTAAATGGAATATGCATGAATGCAAGTGAGGTCATCAGTGCACTTTCTGATTATGCTTCCTCCAAATACAAAATTGCTTAACCTCCTTACATAGCATCATTGTTTCACCTTGTAATTAAGAATATCCAAATTTAAAAGGACATTTATAGATGGACATGTAGATTTTATGAACATTTGATAACATTCTAAATAATTACATCGAGTTGAATCAAACATGTGGAAGCTTTTTATATGGCATGCAAAAATCTGCCACACTGTTTCTGTTGACTTGGAAACACTACAATGAAATAGGATGTTTTGCATATCATTGATTGGTGCACTTGTGTTAATTTACTGGCTAGCCTGTATTGTTTGCATGAATGGGGTTTGCATGTACTTTTCATGTTATCATGTTTTTGTTTGTGGCTTGCATGCATTTGTTGCATGATCACATATTTCTTCGTAAGTTTTTTCTTCTTTTCTATTTACTTTTCACTGTTGCTATGGCTTCGTGCTTACTCATTTCTTCTTTGGTCTTATGTTTCTTGTTGCTTGATCTCTCATGGTTCGGTTGCATGTTCAGATGACTTGCCATTATGGGGTATGTATTCATCAAACCATACTTTGTTCACCCTCCTTTTCCATCTCTCTTCTCTCAATAAGATATGATAATCCTCATTGAATATGTATTCTTATTTATCTTTTAGGCTTTGTCGGTGAGTTGCATCCTGACAAGAACAGTGATAATGGCAAGCATGTCCTTTACACACATAAGAGCATCTTTGTGAAATATAATAAAGATCAGGTTTGTGATTCTGAAACACCTGTGGTCATGTCAATAGTATTTACCAAGGTTTTTAGACTTGCATTGGTCTGATTATTATATTAAATTCCTTTTAGTTTTAGCATATTGAATTAATATATTATAAACTATTCAACAAATATTAAATTTGCATTGTGCTTATGCATAATAATCTTTTGTAAATTTATATTGGAGAAATGGACTACCAAATTGCATCCAAGATGTTGAAAAACAGAAAGCAAAGGTATCTTATAATTTTTTGCTCTATGGAGGTTGCTTTAGACTGATCAATGGTTACCACTGTCACAAAATAGCTCTATTTTGTACAAATAATTGGCCAATAAAAAAAATAAAAAATAAAAAATTGGAACCTGCTCCCAGCCTCCTATAGTTAACCAGTGATTGTGTGACCAGTTACCTGGTTGTCACCAATTTTTAGACCATGTTGTAATTTTTTCAGTTTTTAGGTGCAACCCAGATTGTCCAAGGGCCTGATTCCAGGTTTTCCTGTTGAATTGGCTGAGTCAGTATAGTTTGACTTCTATTCATCATATTAAATATTCAATTTTTGTAGATTATTCATGTCAATCTTACACAAGAAGGTCCAAAACCCTTGGAAGCTGGTAGAATATTGGACATGACATATTCTATCAAATGGATTCCAACTAACATCACTTTTGCTCGACGTTTTGATGTGTATTTGGACTACCCTTTCTTTGAGCACCAGGTATTTTTTTTTTTTCTTTTTGTCATTTGAATTCCCAATCCGTACTTGATCTTCATTCAGTAAAGTGGTGGTAGCTTTTTTAGGGAAGTTTTGTTGTTCCATATGTTTGAGATTCACATTGTCATGACTCATGCGTGCATCTTCTAACTTGCAGATCCACTGGTTCTCAATTTTCAATTCATTCATGATGGTTATCTTTCTGACCGGTTTAGTGTCAATGATATTGATGCGAACTCTTAGAAATGACTATGCCAAATACGCACGGGAGGATGATGATCTCGATTCTTTGGTGATGCTCTTCTTCAATACAAATTCTTGTGAATATTTCTTTTGATGATCCTATTATGATTTTTATTCTGTTATTGGTTGAGTGCTCCTCCACTTGCATAAATGGGCGATCAGCCATTCTCAATTTATATAGGACCGCATGCATGTGAGTATAAGGAGCATTGCAACTATGTGCTTCACATGCATCTAATAATTTCCCCTTGGAATTTTTTTTGGGGAATGGATATTGGGGGCTTCTTGTATTGTATATCATTGTAACAGATTCTAACAATAATTTGCGGCAACTGTTGGCATATGCTTCTCAGGAAAGGGATGTTAGCGAGGAGTCTGGTTGGAAACTTGTTCATGGGGATGTTTTCCGTTCACCACGCTATTTAGTTCTTCTTTCAGCCGTTGTTGGGACTGGTGCTCAATTAGCACTACTTGTGCTTCTTGTCATCTTGTTGGCAATTGGTGGGACTCTATATGTTGGGTACGTTGAAACAATACCCTAGAATACTTGCAAGTCTTTATCAACTACATCTCCGTCTCTCATGCCATGTGATCTATTTGATTTATTGTCATTCTTGATGAATAAATATCTGTTAAAGTTACTTTGCTCGTCGCTGTAGCATTCATATTTGACATAAATACATGCCATTTATGTTAAATATTTAGACTTTGTAGATTCTGTTGTTTTGCTTCAGAGAATTTTGTTCTCAATCATAAAATTTAGTTTTTAATTCATATCCTTATTATGACATCTAATCCTGTTTATGTGGCTCAGGAGGGGAGCAATTGTCACAACTTTTATTGTATGTTATGCTCTCACATCCTTCATTTCTGGTTACGTGAGTGGGGGGATGTATTCTCGCCATGGTGGTAGGCACCTTTATCCATTACTAAGACTGACTGACTTTTTTGTGTATTCTAATATTTATCAAGGGTTCATTTCTGTTTCCAGGTAAAAATTGGATAAAATCGATGATCCTTACAGCTTCTCTGTTTCCATTCATGTGTTTTGGGATTGGGTTCATCTTAAACACAATTGCTATATTCTACGGGTCTCTAGCGGCTATTCCCTTTGGCACCATGGTGGTGGTTTTTATAATTTGGGCTTTTATTTCTTTCCCTCTGGCACTACTTGGCACAGTTGTTGGAAGAAATTGGAGTGGTGCTCCAAACAATCCATGCCGTGTGAAGACCATTCCTCGTCCTATTCCTGAGAAGAAATGGTACCTGACACCATCTGTTGTTTCACTTATGGGAGGACTACTACCCTTTGGAAGCATATTCATTGAGATGTATTTTGTCTTCACATCCTTCTGGAATTACAAGGTAAATTTTGGTGCATTGTTTGATTGTGCAAAAAAAAAAAAAATCTTTTTTTGATCATGTATGATTGATGGCTAATTAATAGTATTCATCTTTGTGATGTTCAAGCAGGCTATGCAACCATATCTTGATTTTGTTGAGCATATTTTTTATTCTTTATGGTTTAAAGGCTTGCAGCTGTTATGTTATTGCCTAACGCCTTGCAGCCATGCAAGTATTATATTTTGCAATCATATATGCATACTCATCTAAATCTAACGAATGTGACAAAGTAATGTAGAATATAGTTAAAGATTAGGTTTGTTGTTTGTTTGCATATAATAGGATAAAGCATCTTGGAAATATTATCAGAATTCAGAAAGCATAAGATTTGTTCTGATGGTTTTTTTTCTAAAAGCAACTACTATTTACTAATAATGAACTTATGTTACTTGTAGATATTGGCTGTGGGATGCATGATAACTGGTTATGGAATAGATTTATCAATTTTTTTTTCCATATGAGCACGCATAAAAACTGTATTTATTTTACAGTTAAAGAAATTATGTGCTTAAATAGTAGGCTAACCTTGCTCCATATTCTGCATTACAGGTCTATTATGTATATGGCTTTATGCTCCTTGTTTTTCTGATACTCATTATTGTCACCG
>CAOGCB010119065.1:0-12620 GCA_948266635.1 Cnidoscolus chayamansa
TTTTAGGGTTCTAGGGTTTTTGGTTGTAGGTTTAGGATGTAAGGTTTGGGTTTTAGGGTTTACAATTTTGATTTGGTTTTAGGTTTAGGATGTAAGGTTTTGGGTTTTAGGGTTTACAATTTTGAGTTTTGGGTTTTAGGCTTTTAAGTTTTGAGTTTTAGTTTTAGGGTTTTTCATTGATAGTATTTTAATTTATATTCTTTTTGTGATTTTTCTAATTTGCCATACCTCAAAAACCATTTGATGGGTAATTATCAATGATAATATATAGGTAGTGTTTTTTAAAATTTATTTAGAATTTTATCATTTAATTAAATCATATAGGAATATTTTCTTCTTTGTTTACTCTTTAAATTAGTATTATCAATGAAAAATGTCATTGGTAATATTTCCTTTCAAGTTTTTTCTCTCTATTTATTTACAAATAAATACCATGCCTTTAGTATGTGTATAGGGTTTACGGTTAGGGTTTTAGTATTTTAGGGTTTTGAGGTTTAGAGTTTAGGGATTTCGGGTTTAGGATTTTAGGGTAATAGGTTAAGGGTTAAAGGATATAGGATAAAGGGTTTTAGACTAAAAGATTTACGTTTAAGAGTTTTAAGTTTTTGATTTTTGGGCTATGTTGTGCGCCTCATGACTTCGATTGAAGTGGATGTACTTCAATTAGTTGTGGTTGAAATATGTAATTGTCTTGTACTGAATTTGATACAAATGAAAGTGAAAATTCTTGCAGTAGTGATTCTATTGAATTGTGTAAAAGTATTAAATTGGTTTGAGTTTTGCTATATGCATGTGTAGTTTGGGTAAGGTAAACAGGTGATTAGAGACCGTCAAAGTGGCTAACCGAACCGGGGAACGGGTTAACCGGCGGTTAATTCGGGAACCGGCAAGGGGTGTCACAATAAGCCCCATCCAAGCTTGCCATATTTTGAGCAATAAGCCCCATCCAAGCTTGCCATATTTAGAAATGCGTGGGAGCACATGACGGAAGCAACTAGGCAAAAGAAGGGACAATCAACAACATAAAGGTATCAAGCCTAGAGAAAACGGCGAGACATGGTCCTTGCCATTCCTTTTGATAAAGAACCTAGAGGACAGAACCAAGACGCCCAAGAATTTCCTCCAATTGAACTAGGAATGCCTTTCGACAGCTGATCAAAGAAAACTGAACCTTATGTGAAAGGACGGACAAGGTAGAAAAAGAGAGGGAAGAGTTAAGGCGGGCCCTGGATGGGTAAAAGTCAGGAGTTGAGAAGGAAATGGAGGCTATGAGAAAAGAGGTCCAACATACTAGGAAGGTTATTTAAGATTGTGGGAAAAGAAAGGGGTCGACTTGGCCACGCTATCGGATGAAGAGAAAAGCTTGCTCCGTAGGAGGCTGATCCAATCTCTCGCCAACCGGGAACAAATCGAAATGGAACTCACCTGCGAAAAGAAATGATCAGCGAAGCTGGCTAGAATCCTATCCGAAAACTGAGATAAGAATTCTCGGGCACAGGTTCAACTTTTGTAGGTAAGCTTACAATATGTCCATGAGAAGAATGCTAGGATATTATATGAAGATCTTTACCTAAAACTGAAAAAGAAGGTTAAAAGATTAGAATACTTGGCTACAAGAGAAAAAGAAGAGCTCCTACGAGAATCTGAGTAGGCCCTAGCGACATTGAATCCAAAACTATACGACGAGCCTATACATTGCTACCTTTAAAGTACCATTATATGGAGGGCCTTACCAGAACCAAAGACCAAGAATACCCCTTACTATTACAAGTTTGAATGCATCAATAAAACTCATAACGGTTTGCTAGTTCAGCTTGGGTGAATGTCACGATTAAGAAAAGATTTCGTAAACTTTTCACTGTGCCCTTTCATTTCTAAACTTCTCCCTTTACTAACAAAATTAAATTAAAATAAATAATGAGGATGGCTAAATTAACCAAACTAAAACTCTCGACCCTAGAAAAAAATATTAAAGACGAGGAGGAACCTAGCCCCAGGCCCTAGAATGTACAAAAAGATTCATTACTTACGTGCTCAGACAAAAAGAAAGAGGATGGAGATCCAAGAGCAAATGCAAAAGCTACAGGAGCATGTGTCGGAATTAACAGGTTAAATCATCGAGTTAATGAAAATGATGCAGACCTTGGGGAAAGAAGGAGAGCAGAACCTAGGAACAAGTGTGACCCTAGAGGCTCCACAACTTCTGTACACCCTCCGAACGATGCATTTGGGTAGGCATGTTCCATAATCTTTCTTTTATCAAGGAGAAGGTCATGAAGGTACCATGCGACCAGCCTACTTCTCAGAAGGAACTTTTAATTATCCTCCAGTCTCTATAGAGCAAACGGTAACCCTCCCACTTTGCCAATGCCTTCCATGGTGGCTGAACAATTCAACCTGCTGAACTACAAAGCCCTAGAAGCAGAGAGAGAGGGACATAAGGCCAATAAGGAAAAGTTAACGGCCCTAAAAGAATGATTACGAGTTGTCGAAGGGCTTAATCTATACGAGCCATTGGATATATCGTCCCTACGGATCCCACTTGATGTCATTTCACCTAGAAAGTTTAAAGTTCCCAAATTTGAAAAATGCTCAGGGACAACTGACCTAAAAATCCATTTGGCTACTGTGAACCCCTCCCCGAAGAAATGCATTTTTGCAATGGATGCAAGTGCAATATAATAGGGATGAATGCACGTGAATGTGTGTGTGAGTCGCCAACTTGTTTAATTATTTTAGGGTAAACTAGGAAAAATCCTATGTGACTCCAATTTAATTAATTAACCTAATTTTTAGTTAATTAGCCCAATAGATTAAAGGCATAATCTACGAACCCAAGGTGGATCCCGAGACCATGTCATGCATATTAACTAACCATTTGAAATGTAGCTGAAAATGCAGGGTAAAAGAGATTTTCATAAATTTTAATAAATTATTGTGAAAATGGTGACTTGTTATTTGAGGTTTATTCCCAGATATGCCTACGTACCCTTTATTTGAATAGGGATCAAAGTCAACGTAGTTCGAAATTGCCTTTTTGAAAGGGCTTTGATTTTGGGCCTTTAGGACCAAATTGGGTTTCGGGCTTTTGTTGCCGAAATGGGGTTTTTGGGCACTTGGTGCCTAAATGTGATTTTGGGCCTTTAGGGCCAAATTAGGTTTTTGGGCCTTTAGGGCCTGATGGTGAATTTTGTGCCTTTAGGGCCAAACCTGATTTTTTGGGCTTTTGGGGCCAAACGGTGAATTATGGGCCTTTGGGGCCAAATGGGTTTAGTTGGGCCTTTAGGGCCAAATCTGGTTTGGTTGGGCCTTTAGGGCCAGATCTGATTTTATTGGGCCTTTTAGGGCCAAATCTGATATTTTGGTAAAATAATGAGCTGTGATTTAGGCTTTATTGCAAAAAATGATGAAATTTAGGCTTTTTGACCACAATTATTGATTAATTGGACAATTTTTAGCCGATTTATTCGAACTAGGAGTAATATGCCAGAGTTATGGATTAACTAAACATTCTTGACCCATAAGTTCGGATCTAAGCTTTTAATACCTCGATTATTGATTAATCGAGCATCATAGCTTTAGATCTGTTCAATTAAAGCTTTAATGAGATGGATGCAAAATGAGTGGGTTTAGAGTTGGAGTAGAAAAGAAGTATGCATATGATACTTTAAATTAAAAGAAGTAGAGTTTTAGAGGAAGTGTATCTGATTCAGACGTCTTCCACTTCGGAGCTTTAGCTTGTCAGATCTACAATAATTTAATATTATTTTAGGTGATCACAACACAACTAAAATAATGCTAAAAAGAAAGCTAAAGAATGCAGAAAAGCAATAGAAGAATCGCAAAGAGCAAGGAGGGAGAGTGATCGTCCATCAACACAGACTGTGTCAGTAAGAATGAAGGCCGGCGGTCAATTTATAGGGAAAAATCATCTGAGGGCGGTAACTTACCGCTGGCCAGGGCGGTAACTTTCCGCCGGAGAGGGCGGTAACCTTGGGCAGTAAGTTACCGCCGTCGAGGGCAGTAGGTTACCGCCGTAGAGGGCGGTAGGTTACCGCCGACTTTTTGATTTTTCATTTCGGAGGCTTTTTCGGGAGTTTCGGACCTCTAAAAATTATTCCGAGAGTACATTTGGATCCCTCGCGACGTTCCGGACGTTTTGAGTACCATATTGGTATACTTCCAGAAACTTTTTCGAAAAGCCTCCGGTCTGGCCGGACTGTTTGCAGTCCGAGAAAATCAGTTTTTCGACCCTCAAAATTCGAGTATTCACAGCTACATACATAGCCAAGATGTTGGCCATTGCAAATGATGAGAAGCTGGTTGTCCACTTCTTCCATGAAAGCCTATTAGGATCTACTCCACGATGGTTCATTCAATTGGACGAAGGAAAGGTGAAAACATGGAAAGACCTAGCCAATGCCTTCATAAAGTAATATAAGTTCAATTGTGACGTGGTGCCAACATATAGGGATCTCCAGAACTTGACATTTAGTGAAGGTGAAGGCTTCAAAGAATATGCCCAAAGGTGGATAGATAAGGCAACGAAAGTGCATCCCCCAGTCGCAAATCATGAGCTGTGTTCCTTATTCATCGAAACTTTCAAGCCTCTCTGCTTCAACCTGATGATTGGGAACACATCAAATAACTTTTCAGATATTATCCATATGAGGGAAAAGATTAAAGCTAACCTTCAACTTGGAAGCTTCCATGAAGGAGGGTTAGAATAGAAGGGGACCTCCCATGCAGGAAAGAAAAAGGAGGGGGGAGTGCATGTCATCGCCCTTCAAGGGTATGCCAACAATACAAGGAGTTTTTCAGCCACTCCTTAGTATAATCTGCCTTATGCTGCGATAAGCAGCAGCCCACCAGCCTTCTATGGACAGTCACATCCCCCTTCTTTGCCAAGAGCTCCTAACCCCCAAGGCACGTTCTTCTCATAGCCAGGGCACCCAGGAGGAGCCCCAAGGCCAATTGGCCAAGCCAATAATGCACCTAACCCTTGCCCTCTTAGATACCCGGATGTGTAGTTCCCTATGCTACTAAGCAAAATCTATTGGTACCTGCTGAGTGTGAACCAAATACTTTTGATCCCGATGGACCTAGTGAGACCACCTTATCTCAAGGGATGACGTGAATGCTCAATGTGAATACCACGGAGGGGCTGTTGGACACTTAACGGATAATTGTAAGGCATTGAAAGGGAGAGTGCAGTCAATGATCCAGAATAGGTGGCTGAAAATTGAGTTTGAAACCTCCCCACCAAATGTCGGCACTAACTTACTTCTTAATCACCCGGAGACGGGGGGCATTAGTAATATCACTTTGGGATAAGAAGATTGAGAAGAGAACATAGAACAAACGGTTCCCTACTTCCCATAAATTTAGGCCACCCTACAACTCAGTAAGAGGCCTAAGGCCATGTCGAGGGCAAAGATTGATCGTACTAAGAGTTGTGCATATCATTAGAATGAAAAGGGGTAAGATCTAGCTTCTTGTGAGGAGTTCATACAAACTCCCACGCAACTGTTGGTCACTAACACACAACTGTCGGTCACTAACACACATGCGGTCCCATGGAACTACGAATACAAGGTGTTCACAAAGCAAGTGACTCAAGTTGTACCTTTACTAAGGCTAGGAGGCCAATCCTTCAAACTTACGTACTTAGACTGGCCTATCCCGAGACAAGTGTTGTTAGAAAAAATCATTCCTTGCCAACTCAAGAGCCAATAATAGATTTCATCAAGGAGAATTGAGAAAGTAAAGGTTGTAGAGCCCAAGGTAACCGAGACATCTGCTCAAAATTCAAGGGAACAGGGTGAGCTAGAGGAGCTTCCCAAAGATAAAGATGATGACAACTCGCTCTTGCAAATTATTAAATGGAGCGAATATGATGTGGTTGAGCAGCTGATGAGAACGTCGACAAGGATATTATTGCTTTCATTAATCTTGAACTTAGATGCTTACAGGCAGATGCCTAAAAAGGTCTTTAATCACACCTATATGACACTGGACATCCCTCCGGGACATTTTGAGAGAATAGTGGGCCAAACACAGTCGGCTAACCTCATATTATTCTCAGAGGATGAAATAGATTCTGCCGAAAAGATACATACCAAAGAGCTGTGTATTACAGTTAAATGAGAGGAATGCATGGTGGCCAAGGTGTTAATATATAATGGCTCTGCCCTTAACATCCTCCCAGTTGCTACTCTAACAAGGTTGCCTTTTAGATCATCCTAGATTAGAACCTCTAGCATGATAGTCAGGACCTTTGATGAAACAAAAAGGAAGGTAATGGGGGATATAGAGTTGCCCTTTTAGAGCCTGCACCTTCAATGTCACATTCCAAGTAATGGACATCGAACCTGGCTATATTATGCTCTTGGGGAGACCTTGTTTTCATGCCGCTAATGGTGTGCCATCATCCTTGCATCAAAAGGTGAAATATATCGCTGAGGAAAAGTTGATAACCATAAGAGGGGAAGAAGTTATCATAGTAACAAAGACCCAATCACTATAGTATATTGAAAATACTAAGGAGGCCTTAGAGACCGTTTATCAAATGTTTGAAATTGAGAGCTCTTGGGCCACTCACCAACCTTTTAAGGTCCCTCAGATGGTGGCCAAGGTAATGGGAAAAAGTTGGTACCATGCCTGTAAGGGTCTGGGTGCTCAACTAAAAGGGGTAGCTAAACCAATAGCAGTAGCCCAAAATAAGGGACGCACTGGCCTCAGTTTCACCCCAATGAAACTGGGACAAGTTATCTAGATAAGCAAACAATGAAGAGAATCCCTCCAGGGCACATTTCTCAAAAGGGAAGACAAGACCTCCAAAGTCCCCTCAGATTGCACCGTCAACACCATTGAGGGGCCAGCACGTCACGACCTCCTGATCCGAATGATGGGAAAAGGCGAGAAGCTAAGAAACTATCAAGTAGACGACATCATTCTTATAAAAAAGTAATAATATATTTAACTACTGTTTATCCTTTGTCGCCAATGTCCATGGTGGCAAATGGGATTTTTTTAAATGTAGGTGGACGCATAGCGAGAAATTTTAATAAAATAAAGGTACATTTTTACAAAACAATAAACATTGTCTCCCCCATTCTAATTTTATGTCATTTTTCTCTATTCTTACATTCCTTTTTTTCCCACACTCCTTGTTGCTTATAGGTCATTATCCTTTCAACTCCTCCTTCTTTCCTTTGTGATCCTAACCCCATTTCCAAACTATGAACCACTCCCCGAAGAATGCATTTTTCAGTGTATGCAAGTGCAGTGAAATAGGGATGAATGCACATGGAAGTGTGAGTCGCCACCTTGTTTAATTATTTTTAGGGTAAAACTAGGAAAACCCCCATGACTCCAATTTTTAATTAATTAATCCAATTAATTAGATTAATTAGCCCAAATAGATTAAAGCAAGTCTTTCAACCTGAGTTGGATCCCGAGACCATGTCATGCAAATAACTAACCATTTTAAATGTAGCTGAAATGTAGGGTAAAATGCTTTATTGGAAGTTATGAATGATTTTAAAAATGGTGATGACTTGTTATTTGGGGTTTATTCCCAAATATGCCTACGTACCCTTTATTTGAATAAGGGATCAAAGTCAACGTAGTTCGGGATTTGCCTTTTTAAAAGGGCTTTGACTTTTGGGCCTTATGGGCCAAATTGGGTTTTGGGCTTTTTTGTTGCCAAAATTGTTTTGGTTGGGCCTTATGGGCCAAATCTGGGTTTTTGGGCCTTATGGGCCAAATTTGGTTTTCTTAGTTTGGGCTTTTTGTTGCCAAATTATGAATTTTGGGCTTTATGGGCCTAAATGTAAATCTTGGGGCTTATGGGCTTAACTGTAATTTCGGGCCTTTTTAGGCCAGATCTGATCTCATTAGGCCTTTTAGGGCCAGATCTGATCTCATTGAGCCTTTTAGGGCCAGATCTGATTTAGTTAAATAAATAGGGCAATTGATTTGCCAAATGGTTGAGTGAACTATAATGTAGGCAATTTGTTGGAAAAAATGATGAGATTTAGGCTTTTGAAGCCACAATTATTGATTAATTGGACTTTTATTAGCCCGATTTATTTGAACTAGGGTGTTATGACATAGTTATGGATCAACTAGACATTTGTGGCCCATATGTTCGGATCTAGCTTTGAATACCTCGATTATTGATTAACCGGGCATTTATCTTAGATCTGTTATAATCAAAATCAAATGAGATGGATGCATTATGATTGGCTTAGAGTTTGAGTAGAAGAGAAGTATGCATGAGATACTTTAATTTAAAAGAGATAGAGTTTAAAAGGAAGTGTACCTAATTTAGAAGTCTTCCACTGCAGAGCTTCAGTTCGCCAGATATCAAATTATATTATTTTAAGTGATCACAAATCAATCAAAATAATGCTTAAAAGAAAATCTAAACTAATGAAGGAAAGCAATAGAAGAATCGCAAGGAGCAAGGAGAGAGAGTGATCGTCCGTCAACACAGACTGAGTGAGTAAAAATGAAGGTCGGGGGGTTAATTTATAGGGAAAATCAGCCTAGGGCGGTAACCACCTAGGGCGGTAGGTTACCGCCTTGGGCGGTGGGTTACCGCCTCGGGCGGTATGTTTGCAATCTAGGAAAATAGGCTTTTCGAACCTCAAAATTCGAGTATTCATACTTACCAATGAAAAATGATGACTCGAAGAGTTTTACGTTAAAATCTGGTGGTATATGGATGCGATTGTCGAAAACACAATCGATAAATTGGTCCTTCATGAAAAGTATACTTCTTTCTCCCAGAAACATGGCTCCACAAACTGTGTACAACACACCTTACAAAAGAAAAATGATGACTCAAAGAGTTTTACGGTTAAATATGATTGAATATCCATGCGATTGTCGATAATAAACTTGATAAGGGGCACTTCACCAAAAAGTTTACTTCTTGCTCCCAGAAACATAGGTCCCCCTGCTGAATATAAGACACCTTACCTATGAAAAATGATGACTCAAAGAGTTTTAAGGTAAAATATCGTGGTATATGTCTGCGATTGTCAAAAAGACAATCGATAAGGGGGACTTCACGAAAAAGTTTACTTCTTGATCCCGGAAACGTGCCTCCATTAATTGAATATAACACACCTTACCAATTAAAGATGGTGACTCGAAGAGTTTTACGGTTAAATATGGTGGTATATGCATGCGATTGTCGAAAACACAACCGATAAGGGGCACTTCATGAAAAAGTTTACTTCTTGCTCCCGAAAACTTGGGTCCACAAACTGAATATAAGACACCTTACCTATTAAAAATGATGACTCGAAGTGTTTTAAGGTTAAATATGGTGGAATATGCATGCGATTGTCGAAAATACAATCGATAAGGGACACTTCATGAAAAAGTTTACTTCTTGCTCCTGAAAGCATAGTCCCACAAACTCAATTAACTACAACTTACCTATGAAAAATGATGACTCAAAAACTTTTAAGGTAAAATATGGTGGACTATGCATGCTATTGTCGAAAACATAATCGATAAGGGGCACTTCATGAAAAAGTTTACTTCTTGCTTCTAGAAACATGGGTCGACAAACTGAATATAAGACACCTTACCTATGAAAAATAACGACTTAAAGAGTTTTAAGGTTAAATATGGTGGTTGTGAATACTCGAATTTTAAGGCTCGGAAAGCCTATTTTCTCGGACTGCAAACAGTCCAGCCAGACCGGAGGCCTTTCGGAAAATGTCCCGAAACTATGCCAAAATGGTACTAGAAATATCCGGAATATCACAAGGGACTCAAAGGTGTCCTCGGAATAATTTTTAGAATTTCGAAACTCCCAAAAAAGACAAAAAAATAGAAAAACCAGCAAAACTGGCGGCAGATCGCCGGATGCCCGGCGGTAGACCGCCGGATGCCCGGCGGTAGACCGCTGGATGCCTGACGGCATACCACCGGACTATCGGAATCCCGTCGGTATACCGCCGGAAAACCCAAAATTTCCCTATAAATTCAGCTTCCATCTGCATTTTTAGGTACCGATTGTGTTGAAGAGCTTTCTCTTCTCCCTCTTTGCTTTAAGCAATTGTCAATTTATTACGAACTGCTTGTGTTGACGAGCGATCACTCTCCCTCCCTCGCTCCTTGCGATTCTTTTACTGCTTTTCTCCTACATCATTTTGCATTATTATTTGATTATTAATCACTTAATTTAACATTGACTTATTGGAAGTCTGACAAACTGAAGCTCCGAAGTGGAAAACTCTTGAATCAAGTACGCCCCAAAACTCTTATCATTCTTATCATATGCATTATTTCTCTTCTACTCCCACTCTAAGCACATTCATTTTGCATCCATATTAATCTTTAATTAAATAGATCTGAAGCCAAAATGCCCGATTAATCAATAATTGAGGTATTAAAAGCTCATATCCGAACTTTTGGGTAAAAAATGCCTAGTTAAATCATAACTCTAGCGTATCACCCCTAGTTCGAAATAAATAGTTGTGGCCAAAGGCCTAAATTTCATTTTCTGGTAATAAATTACAACTCATTTTATCAAATAAAATCAGATCTGGCCTAAAAGGCCCAACAAAATCACTATTTGGCTCTAAAGGCCCGAAATCACAATTTGGCCCTAATGGCCCAAAAAACTCAATTTGGCCACAAAGGCCCAAAATTCATCAGTTTGGCCTCAAAAGCCCAAAAAATCCAATTTGGCCCTAAAGGCCCAAGAAAACCATTAGGCCCATAAAAGCCCACAATCCAAGTTGGCCCTAAAGGCCCAAAAACCAAATTTGGCCATAAAGGCCCAAAATTCACATTCTGGCCCTAAAGGCCCAAAATTCCCCATTATGCTCATAAGACCCAAAATTCACAATTTGGCCCTAAAGGCCCAAAAATTCAATTTGGCCCAAAGGCCCAAAAATCATATTTAGGCACCAAGTGCCTAAAAAAACACAATTTAAGCACCGAGTGCCCAAAAACAATTTTGGCAACAAAAGCCCAGAACCAAATTTGGTACTAAGTACCAAAAAATCAAAGCCCTTTTAAAAAGGCAATTTCCAAACTACGTTGACTTTGATCCCTTATTCACTTAAAGGGTACGTAGGCATGTTTGGGATTAAATCTCAAATACCAAGTCTAAAATCATTCAGAATTTTCCAAAAGCATTCAAAATTTGCCAAAATCATCAAACACTTTTTCCCTGCATTTTCAGCTACATTTAAACATTGGTTAGTTAATTTGCATGACATGGTCTCGGGATCCACCTCGGGTTTGTAGACTAAGCTTTAATCTATTGGGCTAATTAATCTAAAAATTAGGTTAATTAATTAAAAAGGAGTCACATAGGGTTTTTTCTAGTTTACCCTAAAATAATTAAACAAGGTGGCGACTCATACACACTCACGTGCATTCATCCCTATCACATTTGCATTGCACATGCATAGCATCTTCAGGGAAGGGTTCACAGTTTGGCGACTCCGCTGGGGATGATTTATGTAATCATTTTGCATAAAATAGGACCACAATTGCATTTTAACTAACCCACCCATTGAGGGTATTGTTTTAAATGCTTTGTTTTGTAGGATACCTTTGCTAAGGTCAATGTGTCTTTTCCTTAAGGACACCTTGACCCAGGAGTTTGAACTAAAATTAAAAAAGAAATAAAATGACATATGATGTGCATGTGGGAATCTTTTTCCCCATTTGATCATGAAAAAGGAATTTCAAATGAATTTCTTCTCTTTCTGTACAAATTTATGAGTCTGGATAACGAGTAGCGTTGATCGGCAAGTCTCCTTGATTATATCGACGGACAGCCAAAGTGTCCTCCCTGTTACCGCAAACCATCCCTAATCCTTTTGGGGGTGGCCCATGGGTATGAGTACCATTGGATCCACGCGAAACTCTTTGTTTCACATGTGGCTAGGTATATACATACTTAAGGTTCAAGGGTCCCTTATAAGCCTATACTCTAAATTTTTTAGTCATAGCCTATAGAACCTTTCCTCTTAGGTTGTATGCACCCAATGAACAACATCATACCATTGAAAATTGTTTATGATGTGATGAGATGCATTCATCCATACATTTCATACCAATGAAAAGGTTATAAACAAGGGTTTGAAAAAAAAGAAGAGATTGTTTAGTCAAGGTTATGCACAATTGGACCTGAAGTCCACATACCCTGATACACAATGCTACCCACTATACCTTAATCCAATTACCCTTGTACTCACAGGTACCCACTGTCCGAGTACCAACATCAGTGTCAGTCATACCTACAGTACCAACCCCAACATCACCGGCTTCACCAGATACAGTAGCTTCACCTACAAGCCCAAATACCCCAACTGCATCAATGGCATCACTCTCCGACATCCAAAATCTCATTGAACAAATGGAAGCTAGGATGGAAGCTAGGATGGAAGCTAGGATGGAAGCTAGAATGGAAGCCAGGGTGAATGAGGCATTGGCTGCCCAGAGAGATGCTTTCATGGCTGAGTTAGGAAATGGAATACCTACTGTTGGGAGGGATCCTACCACTAATCAAGGAGCCACTGCTATACCAACATCATCCAACCCAATCCCTAACCTGCATGACTTGCCCTCTAGAGCTG
>CAOGCB010119217.1:0-13354 GCA_948266635.1 Cnidoscolus chayamansa
GAGCTTCAGTTTGCTAGATCTCAAATTGATATTAATTTAAGTGACCAATAATCAAGTAGGAATGCAATAAATGATGCAAGAGGAAAGCAATAGAAGAATCGCAAGGAGCGAGGAGGGAGAGTGAATGCTGAAAATTCAAGCGGTGTACCGAAAACTGGAGGTCTGGGGCTGCTTTTATAGGCAAAAATCGGTTGGAGGGCGGTTGCGCCCGCCGTGTACGACGGTTGCGCCCGCCTTCGAGGGTGGTTGCGCCCGCTGTCGAAGGGCAATTTTCATTTCGAAGGCTTTTTCGGGAGTTCTGGACCTCCAAAAATTATTCCGAGAGTACCTTTGTGTTCCACGCGACGTTCCAGACGTTTTGAGTACCATATTGGCATACTTCCGGAAACTTTTCCGAAAGTCCTCCGGTCCGGCCGGACTATTTGCAGTCCGGGAAAACAGGGTTTCTGAGCCTCAAAATTCGAGTATTCATAGGTAAAGGAACCAAAGTTACCTGTTTGATTATATATGTCAATGACATGATCATTATAGGGAATGATGAAAGAGAAATGGATCAACTACAGAAAAATCTCTTCAAGGAATTTGACATAAAAGATTTAAGAGGACTGAAGTATTGTCTTAGGATAGAGGTAATGAGATCAAAATGGGGTATATTCATATCCTAGAAGAAATACATCTTAGATTTATTGGCAGAGACTGGAATGTTGGATTGTAACCGACAGAAACTCTTGTGGTTCCAAATCATGGGCTAAGCTTAGATTCTAATCAAGAGTTCACTGATAAAGAACAATATCAGAGATTAGTGGGAAAATTGATATATTTGTCTCACACACGACCAGATATAACTTATGTTGTTAGTTTGATAAGTCAATTCATGCACAGCCCGAAAAAGTCACATATGGAAGTGGCCTTTAGAATAATATGATATTTGAAGGGAGAAACAAGAAGAGGGATTTTGTTTCAGAAATACAAACATCTTAGAATTGAGGGATATACTGACGCTGATTAGGCTGGAGATTTATCAGATAAAAGATCTACATCAGGATACTTCACATTTGTGGGAGGAAATCTGGTAACCTGGAGAAGTAAGAAACAAAAGGTGGTAGCTTTTTCCAGTGCAGAAGCTGAATTTAGAGGAATCGCAAAAGGACTAGCTAAACTCCTGTGGATATGGAAACTCATCACCGAAATTGGTTTTCCACCTACTAAAGAAACTCCTCTAAAGTGTGACAATAGAGCAGCAATCAGTATATCAAAAAATCCAGTCTAACATGACATAAGAAAGCATATGGAAATAGATTGTCACTTCATCAAGGAAAAACTGGACAGTGGGATTATAACATTACCCTATGTTAGATCAGAAGATCAAGTGGCAGACATTCTTACAAAAGCTGTTATAGGAAAAATCTTTCAAGGTCATTTGAACAAGTTAGGCATGTGCAATCCCCACATACTAACTTGAGAGGGAGTGTTGAAGGATCAAGATTTGGGAAATCAAGGAGGAAATAAAGAGCAATTAAATGAAATAAATTTAGAACAAATTAGTCAGAAATTAAGTTTATTACCTTAGATAGGAATGATTGTACAATTATAAATAAATCATTGTGTATACACAAAAATAAGAATGAAAGAAACATTTCTTTTCTTCTTTCCTACATGACATCCATTAACCAATTTCATAAAAGTTATCAACTGCACATATAAAGCAGCAAGAAATAGACTAAGTTATTTGGGAATTGAGAGGTGGGAAAGGGGGATGTGGGCTTTCACCTCTTCCTTTTACTCATTTGTGCTAATAAAATGATTCAGTCAGATGACATATCTAATGCATAAACCAAAAACTCTTGAAAAAAGTAAAAATTCCCTACCATTTTGCCAACTGAGTTGGTTTTAGCCCACATATTGTTTTACTATCAAACTGATATACCATGTAATCTACTTCAGTTACAAATCAATGTGAGAGTAGATTACCGAATTTAACATATAAATCTTGAACAAAATCAAAATCAATATATTATTTCCATGATAAACATCTCTCCTCTTGAAAGGTAAAGTGAAAATAAATTTACACTTTGGTTCTGTTTCATTTCCCCTTGAATACCAAAGGTAATTGTTTCATGTCCTCAGTATACCATTCACACACACTCTTTCTCCCACAGACACTGTGTCTAAGACACACACAAACACCAATAAAGCATAAGTAGCAAACATGATTTCAGGGGAAAAAGGGAGAGAAACTAGCATATATAAGAAAAAATAAGTAGAGAATGTTCACAACAAATAAATAAATACAATTATAACTGCACCTTCTATACTGCATGAATATAGACTGCATGTAAATATTATTATAATAAACCAAACATAATGCATAATTAGTTAGTACTTCTGAAACTTGGGCTTTTTGTAGCCTTATCATTACAGGATTAGTTGTTTGTTTTAATCTGAAAATCAAGCAGCAGCTAAGGCTTATCTAAATCATTAAAAATAATAACCGAGAAACACAATTCACACATGGTATAACAAACAAAAAATATATAAAACAGTAAATCAATTTTAGTTCACAAATCTACACAACATTTAAATGTGTAGACGGAGCCAAGAAAAAAAGCAGATTCATGACTTAATAGATGGGGAAAAAGGGAAGAAACTGTTAAGTAGAATGTGAACACATAATGATACCCAAATCACCAAATGAGTCTCAACCACCTCATCTGAATGGTAATTGCTCATAATACAAATTTAATCCAACTAATCTACTAAAATCAATAGAAAATAACCTAAGAAGTGGTATTAAAAGAACATAAATATTTCAGTTTGAGAGAGAGAGAGAGTACTGTTGATCAGCAGGTCGCAGTCACAACAGGTCGCAGTCGAGCGATGGTAGATGGCCACAGCTTAGAGGATGAAGTGCGTGCTAGAGAAGAGACCGTAGGATGAATGTGCATGCAGGAGCTGAGGAGTGCAGAGCAGCATGCATATTTGAGTTTTGATTTTGTGTTTCAGTCCATCGATTCGGACCGAAACCAAATCAAATCAAATCGAACTGCAAAGAACCGAACTGAACCGACACCAAATAATAATTAGAAATTGGACTAAGGACCGAACAAATTTGAAGTTGGTCCAATTCGGACTGGACCGAACAGACTGATCCCGGTCTGGTTTTTGGTCCGGACCAATTATTGAACAGTCCTAGCAAAGAATCTCTTTGTAATCTTTTAAGAGAGATATTTTGTCTCAAATCCCCTTCTTTCTATCAGAGCTACATGCTCCTTTAACCCTTTGGGCAAGGGAGGCTCTCCCTTGACTAGAAGTGTGTTTAGTTATCTTCCTTTTCAATTAGGATATAGATAGGGTTTTTGTGCCTTTTTGCAAATCAGAGCTTCAACAGAAAGCATCCTCTGATATATACCTTGTTTGTATGTTTTATTGCTCACGTTGTTGTTTTTTTCTTTATTTGTTTTCTCAAGATGTGACAATTTTTTTTATAGTAAAAAAATAATATTCAAATCAAGGTGATTTGAGATTGGAAGTGATAAGACCTAAGTTAGGAGGTAATACTTTACAACTGTGAGTTTAATGTATTTGTTTTTAAATTAATATCAGTCTTGCAATATTATTGCTAAAGAAGACATGCACCTTTTTAATTTTTTAAAATTTTGCACCTATGAGTGTAACTGCACCCACGTGCGCATGCATTTCTACGCCTAGCAAATGAATTGTAATATCTATATTTGAAACCGAAATATGGCCACAGTACTAAAAAAAATTGTAATATCTTCAATCTACGGAGAAGTGGGTTAACTGAACATGGCCAATAATTTGCGATAAGGTTTTTTTTTTATCACAATTCTCAAAGCCGCAGTAGATGGAATTCAAATTGAATTCAACAACAGCCAAAGATTTCAAAATAAAGACATAAGAATTAACAGAATAAAATTATGATTTTATTTATTATAAAATCCATCATCAATTCTCAATGATTCAACATGATTTAGACTCTGATTTCACTTAATGGGTTGAAACCCTAAATTAAGCATAGATCAATCATGTCAAATCATAAAGAAATTAAATAAGAACGGAAGCATACCTGTATTTGCCTTTGATAATTTTTTATTTGAATCAAGTTGTTGATTGCTTGATAATGGCTTGATCTTCCAATATATTAGATCGTTAATTTTGGTTTTCTCTCAAAGGGGAAAAAAACTCTTGACCTATATCTATCTCTATACTGGGGACCATAGCCCTTTTATAAATAATTTAACAAATATTTATTTTGGCCCTTTAACAAAACAGAATTTGATGCCAAATTGACAACTACACTTTTAATCCTATTATTAAACTAGCACCTCAATAGTCAACAATTCTAATATGATCACAACACTAATTTGACTATTTAATATGATTATCATACACATTTAATATTTACATATGTAAGCCCACACTTTATAATTTATTAGAAAATAAATTCTAACAATACATGCTATAAAAACTATTTTTAACAAAGAAATTCCTATATAGTGAGTATCTCAAACTCTTAACGCTTAAAAAGAACATCATATAGTGGCAAGCGTAAAGAATAAGGGTGTTCAACGGTCTCGGATCGGACTGAAAAAATCAGACCAGACCAAATCAGACCGGTCTGGACAAAATATAAAAAGAAAATACAATTGCCAAACTTAAATCAAATTTAAATATAATTTATTTGTTCATATTTAAAATTTTTTTATTAAATGATTAGAAATCTAATAAATCATTAGCTAATTAGAAATTTCAATAATATAATCTATCAAAATAACAATTGTTCAAACTTTAAAAAGTAAAAGCTATTGAAATGTCCACTACAAAACACTTACACAATTTCAATTAAATTTAAATACAATCTATCAAAATAAATCAAAAATAAGAAATGTTCAAACTCCAAAGATTAAAAGCTATTAAAATATGAAAGTCCAATACAAAATACTTCTCCTACTTTCAATGCTAGTCTTTTATATGTTTAGTACATCAATCACATCAATGATATTGTCCTCAAAAGAACCATCTAAATCTAAAAATAAGAATACACAAACAAATAAAAATATGAAGTCAATAGCTGAATATATAAAATAAAATGAAAAAACTCGATATCACATCAAATCCAAAATACCTTTCTCAATTTATTCTAAATCTTCTAAATTCTCCTCTATATGTATTGGTTTAGATGATGGTCGTAACTAATATTGACCACAAATGAGAGATTGAACCATCTGATTTGAAAAATAAAATTATCTACATAAAAATAACTAATAGAATAATAAAAAAAAGTCATTAGTATATTACCTTAGTAGACAAAGAATTCCTAAATGGATCAAGATGACATCCTCCAGAACTAAATGCACTCTTAGATGCAACGGTAGAGACATGGACGGTCACTACATCACGTGCTAAGCGTAAAAGGACCAGAAATCTAGGACTATGTAGCTTCCACCACATTAATATGTCAAACTCCTCCCCTCTATAACATCCATCATATCTTCATTCAAATATCTTTGAAACTCATTTTAATAAGTCCACCATCACTATCTGATCCACTTCTCACAATTTGTCAGCAATACGCATGGCAGAGAACCTAGTTTTTCATGCTAGAACTAAGCATGTGGAGGTCAATCACTTTATCCGTGAAAAAGTATTACAAGAAGAAATTGGGTTACATCATGTTAGAATAGAAGACCGAGCTATATATTTATTCACAAAAGGCTTAAGCGGCAACAAGCTTGAAAACTTCTGTCAACAACTGGGCATGGTGAAAAGAGTAGAAGCTAGTGTTGAGGGGAAGTATTGAAGATATGCATGAGATCATGGCACTGTTCATGGGGCCATTTTTTCTCAACACTAGTACATGGTCTGTTGACCAAGTATTTTACTATCTTTTATTGTACTATTTATTTAATATTTTATTAGTTGCTAGTAGGCTACCTAATCTTTAGCTGTGTGAGTTGTTACCTTTTTTTTGGTAAGTAATGGAGTTGTATCTCTTACAAAAGTGGGAAAACATTATGATTGTAAGCCTATAAATAGGCCATCATTTGCTATTGAATAATATATCAAATTACCTGCAAATCTTTCATATTTATTTGTGCAAGTTTCCTTTTAAGTGTTAGCTTCATTTCACCTTTCATTTCCACACACAGCAGGTCACAGTCGAACAGTGGGAGATGGTCACAGCCTAGAGAATGAGAGAGATCCAGAGGATGAAGTGCGTGCTAGAGAAGATACCAGAGGATGAATGTGCATGCAGGAGCTGAGGAGTGAGGAGCAGCGTGCATATTTGAGTTTTGATTTTGTGTGTCAGTCCATTGATTCGAACCGAAACCAAATCGAATCGAATCGAACTAGATCGAACTGAACCAAGATCGAATAATAATCAGAGATTGGACTGAGGACCAAACAAATTTGAAATCTGTCCAATTCAGACCGAACCGAATAGACCGATCCCGATCCAATTTTTGGTCCGAACTGATTATTGAACAGTCCTAGCAAAGAACCTCTTTGTAATCTTTTAAGAGAGATATTTTGTCTGAAATCCCCTTCTTTCTATCAAAGCTACATGCTCCTTTATCCCTTTGGGCAAGGGAGGCTCTCCCTTGACAATAAGTGTGTTTAGTTATCTTCCTTTTCAATTAGGGTATAGATAGGTTTTTTTGTGCCTTTTTGCAAATCAAAGCTTCAACAGAAAGCATCCTTTGATATATACCTTGTTTGTATGTTTTATTGCGCACGTTGTTTTTTTTTTTCTTTATTTGCTTTCTCAAGATGTGACAATTTTTTTTTTCATTTAGTGAAAAGAATAATATTCAAATCAAGGTGAATCTCAAAATATTTTGAGATTGAAAGTGACAAGATCTAAGTTCGGAGGTAATACTTCTGAACTATGAGTTTAATATATATATATATTTTAAATTAATATCAGTCTTGCAATATTGTTGCTAAAGAAGACATGCACCTTTTTTAATTTTTTTTTTTTTAATTTTATACCTACGGATGCAGTTGCACACATAGGTGCAGGACTCTGCATTCTTGTAGTCAACTTCCTATATCCCTTCTTCTTCCCCCCTACAAATTTCTTTAAATCCTATATCCTAATCTCCTTTAAATCCCTTTCTTCAAATTCCTCTATTCTTGTCCCATCTATTTTCTCTCTTTATTTTTCTATCTTTTCTCTCATCTCTTTCATTCTATCAATTCTATTTATTATATCAATCTCAAAATTTATTGAAATTCACCCATTTGAATATTATTTCTTTTAACTCTAAAAATTAAAATGAAAAACTTCAATCTCAAAATCTGCTTTTTGAATAATTGAGTTGTGATTTTAATTATAGATTCACTTATGGTTTGATGGTGTTGATAAGGGATAAGATATCTTTTCGTCTGAAGTGTCAGAACCTCATGTATGCATTTCTTGTTGGTTTTGCTAGAAGGGTTCTTCTACTGGCTGGATGGAAACATCTTTTAAGTCTGTAAGTCATCTCTTTGGCTGACTCTGAGCTCTACATTGCTTTAGCTTAGCCCTTAGCCCGTACATGGCTTTGCTTCTTCAACCGTACATGGACATTTGAGGAAGTCTATAAGTCCGTACATGGCTTCTTCAACCGATCTTCTTCTATTTGTTGCTTCTTGGTACTCTAAATGTTTTCTTGGACATTTGAGGATCCTCTCACCATGATCATACAAGAGTGGTGTGGATCGGCGAGGAAGTAGGCAGCTCTGATAGCTTTCTTCATCCTTAGCCCTCAATCTTTTCTCCTCGAGTTTAACCCACTTTTTATGGCTAAAGATACTTTAAACATATTATCTTAAGAATTATGCTATCAGAATTTTTTTATTAGATATTTAATATAGAAAATATAAATATTGAGTAATTATTTTTATTATGGTATAAATTTAATAGATTTCATGACATTAATAAATATACAGTTATTATATGCACTGATTATTAGTAAATTTCTCCAAATAAATTTATCTTTTTAAAGTAAATTAAACGAGATGCTTATTGTTTTCATTTTTAAAATATGTAAGACCAAAAAAATTAAATTTTCATTTTTTAATTATAAAAGTATCTTTTATTTAATGATTATAATATTTTATTAAGTTAAATTATTTTAAAATTACATAATTTAGTTAACATATATTTTTCTCATACAAAATTTAAAGCAATGACTACTAGTCAATTTATAAATATAGATATACAATAAATTAATATAATTTGTAACACACGACACTTTTTTGTTATCAAAATTCGGATTTTCAAGATGAATATTTTCATAATATTTAAAAATCAGGCTGAAAAAGTGAATAAGGATAAATATATCAAAGAAAATGTAATAAAAATTAAAATGAAAATGTCAAAAGATTCTAAAATGACAGAAATGAAATTTGAAATGTATATGAGAGTAAAATGGTAAAATGCTAGGATATGTAAGCTGGGAACTAAAGTATAAGTTCAGTGTCCAAGCTAATACCGAGCCATCTCCCTTTAAAAGAGAAAAGGCAACAACAGAAGAAGGTTTTAGTTGATCCCTAGTGTAGATCCAAAAGGGGGATGAATTGGACCTTTTTCAAATTTTAAAATTTCTTCTGATTTTTAGTGAGTGCTGTGTGTATTTCAGACAGTGATCAAATTAGAACTTCTAGAACTTAGATTTAGATTGTCAGTAATCTCACAGTACTATTAGCAAGATAAGAGCTAAGCTATATTATCTGCTGATGCAGAAGGTGTGTGAATGATCTCATGAAGTCTAATAAAGCAGAACATATATGAGAATAGATGAATAAGTCAAATGAACAACAATGAGAGGAGAGTGAGAGAAAATGAACTTTAGAGATTTATAGTGGTTCGGCCTCCTTGCCTACATCCACTCTCCCAAAGACTCTTTTTGAGAAATTCCTCCACTATGGTTTCTTTTTACGGGCAAGAAATAAGCTTTTCAAATCTCCACAAGTTTACAAGGTACTTGTAACCTCTCACAAGTTTTCAAGGCTCTCTTGTAACATCTAACAAGTGTTTTTCACTCAATACTCAAGAAATAAGTTATCCCAAGCTTGTGGACAACCTTAAATAGGTTTTGGTAGATGAAGAATTTAACTCTTATTTCTTCCTTTTACAACTCAAGCTATGAAGATGAAGAAGAGTTGGATTTGCCGATCAAAGCTTAATGAATGAAGATTAAATGCTTAAGAATAAATACTTAAAGCTTTTTTGTTGTAAAGACTTTTCTCTCAATTGTAAAAATTCCCTTCTTAATAATAAATGAGAGATATTTTTGTTTATATAAAGCCTTGACAAAAACTAGCCGTTTGAGATCGATTTGACAGGTGAAAAATGAGTTCTGAAAAGTAACTAGCCGTTATTTTGTAATGTAGTGAAAATTCTTCTGAGTTGACTTTAGAACCTGGAATCATAGAAGTAGAACTTCTGTATCCTAGAAGTAGAACTTCTAGATCTTAAAAGTAGAATTTTGTAGTTTTGAAGGTCTAAGTTTTACTTTCAACTCAGTGGTTTCTATTTTTGTAAACACTTGAATTTTTTTGTTTAGTGGCAACTCACAACTTTTCTTATCTCTGTACATCAATTCTAATCTTTTACTTGCTATCTTCAAGAGTTGTGATCCAATGTCTTGACTGTTTATTCTTCTCAAGTTGCTTAAGTTTTATAAGCATCAAAATACTCTTTTTAGTTCCTGGGGTTAATATTCTCCTCTTTTTTTATAATGACAAAACTTTAGGAACTTCTTGATGCTCCCCCTGCATTCATGCCTTTAAACAATGTATATATATATATATAAACTCCCCCTGAATATAAATTCAAGAAATTTAAATCTGAATAATATTGTTAGTTTATAGTATTATAAAAAAATATCCAACAAGAAACATAGAAGCATAATTATAAAGTACTTTCTAAAAACATCATTATCCAAAATAAATCCAAAATGAACAGAGATTTAATTTGAGTAGAAATTCAACCAACATTTTCATATTACTCCCTCTTTTTGTCAGCATTTAGAAAGGGGAGATTCTTGGCAGATATTCTTTGGCTCTTCCTTATGATAGGAGGTTTAGCTCTTTTGAAGGCAACTTTCTTGATATGAGTTCCTTTGGTTGGAGGATCTGCTATAGTAGTTGAAGGAGCTGGAGGTGAGACTTTGGTGTCTGTTGTATTTGCAGGATTGTCTTTAGGAACCTCTGGAGAAGAAACAACTGAACTGGATTGATTGACAGGGGAAGTTGGTCCAGGACTATGAGGAGCACCTTGGTCTTATCTAGAGTTCTATTTAGAAGCAGGTTCTTCGTGTTCTAGTGGCTCAGTAGATTGGGAAGATTCATGCTCTGATGGATCAGTGTGTACAGGTTGTTGGGATGGTCCTGCAGTGGAGGAGGGCATTGTCCCATTCTTACATACAGTAGTGAGCATGTCTAGGATCTGACAGTTTTGAGCAATAACAAGATTGCCTGTTTTATTCATTTGTTGAAGAAATGAGAGAACTTGGTTCATCTCATATGCCTTCTTTTCATTTTTAAGCGGCACATTTTCTTCTCGATCAACCTCAAAGAGTTTTTCTTTTCCTTTATTTGTCTATGGTTCTAAATTTGAGTCATTAGCACTCAATCTGTTGTTTCCCTCTTTTTCATATTTTTTTGTTACTCACAAAGGTTTCTTTGAGTTCAATCAACCTTTTTGAACCAAGTGGAAAAGGGATAGAGTGAGCAGAAAAGAATATTGTGAAGGCCATAGCATAAGGCAGACCCTTAATAGAGGAGCTTTTGATCATCATCTTAAAGATGAGATAGGGAAGATTAAACTTAACTTTTTCAACCAAATGCTATAACAAACAGACATATATCCTACTAATATATGTTTGGCTGCCTATTATAGGACACAGGAAGTGAATAATGAAGAAGTGTAAAATTCTCATCTCAGGGTTCAAAAGCAGAGTGTTGTGGAGTTCATGGGGGGGGGGGGGGGCTGTGTGTGTTGGAGTTAGCCTTTTTAGAAAGGCTTTTTCCTTAAAATCTCTAAATTGAGTTACATGTTTAAAACTCTATATGCGTGTTCCATGATTTGGTATCATGAACACCTCTGCTATAGTTGAAGTATTTGTCACATCTACCCATGACATGCCTCCCACAGAAGGACTAATGATTTCTCACTTCCAACTCGGAAAATCACCAATCACCCTGTAAGGGATAATTTTGGATCATTGCTCTATAAAAATCCTATAGAAATTTTTCGCATTTCTAAATAATTAAAACATAATCATTTCATCAAGAATCTTTCCATAAAACCATATTTTAAAACATTATTACAAAACTTTTCTCATAATTATAATTCACACAGCATAATTACAACATTTATACAATACTGCCTCTTTCCTATAGTGATAGTTACAATTTGCAACTGTATAAAATACAAAAGTCTGGGGATACATTTCCAATTACAACTAATTACCTCTGTAATCATTTACAAGCAAATTCACTGGTCACCTTGCTTTCTCTTACTGCTTTCACCTGCGTTTATATCAGGGATAAATACTGAGTACGAAACTCAGTAAGTTATAATCACCCACATGTAGCATGCATATTATCAAAATAAAGCATGCGCATTGACACCCATTGATTTCATATCTGAAATCATCATATATCATCACAATCAATATACACATCATCAATAATCAATTGAACAACCCTTTATATCATCATCAACAAACAATATGAATCAAGGGTGTTTCATTATATGATGTCTCAACCATATGATGTGAATGCATTAACATATAACATATGATATGAATGCACTCCATGCAATTCTTTCATCGTCTTCCTTCCATTCAATGGCCATAACTCATAATCTGATTGTGCACAATTTCTCAATATCATCCATATTTCTTTTCTTTTATGTCACAAGTGCCACTCCATCTCTACGGCATCTTTTTACATTACAAGTGTCACTCCATCTCTACGACATCTTTTTATGTCACAGGTCACCACTACATCTCTATGGTTCTTCCCGTGCGTATAATATGTTGTATGAATTTCATGAAATTATATACATATCATATCTCATGTTTCAATAATCATGTGCATATGTTTTTCTTTGCTATCATTAGCATTTAATCAATCTCATATTATTCAATGCTCAATCAATGCAATCACATTGCATCATTCTTCACAATCACAAGCACTATCTCATTTCATATTACACATCACAAACCAACACACAATTGTTCAATAATCATTCATTTCAATCACACTTCACAAATCACAATCCAGTCACACATTTGTTCAACATATCATTTAACAAAATCCTGCATAAAATTACACTTCTATTTCAAATACCTCTGGTGGCTTCCGAACTGCATTTCAATTTACTCACCAGGTTTTCAAATAATAATATTTAAGAAATATCAAAACAAATGAAATATCAAATATTTAACACATCATCATCGTGCACACGGTTGCACAATGATCCCATAACTTACCTTCTATTACTTTCCCTTTATCCACTCTATCACGAGCTTTAGAAATAGTTTTTCTCCGAGCACTTATTCACATGATTATGTTACATCAATAAATATTGATACTTTTCATTCCAAAGTATTAATTAAATACTAGAAACAACAATCTATACTAGGTTCCCAAAAACATGTTCTAAGTCTTATCAATTTTCCAAAGTTTCTCTTCGACAGAAGCAAGTCGCGCTTGCAAACCAACAAGTCGCGCTCGCGAACCAACAAGTCACGCTCGTGAATACTTCTTCAAAGTTACTGTCTCTCAGAGAACCCAAGTCACACCCGCGAAAACCAAATGTCACTCTCGCAACTTTGGCAGAAATGTTTCTGCCTGATTCCAGACCCTTTTTGCGCCCGCGAATCTCCCATGTCGCGCTCGCGACTTCAGAACAAGGGTTTCTGTCTGATTTTGGACCTATGTTGCGCTTGCAACTTTTAATGTCGCGCTCGTGACCTTATTCCAAAAGCTACTGTCTGGTTTTGGTCCAATGTCGCACCCGCGAAGCCTAGTCGCGACTTCTATTCTCAAAGGCAAAAACATCACTTTTTCAACTCTACATGCTCTAAAACTTTGTACACTTCATAATCACTTAACATTCTAGCTTCCTTTCACATTACACTTTATGTCAAGTTCATTTAGATTACCTTTTACCCAACTTAAGTCTTATACCCGATTAAATACCCCTTTTTGCTAATATTTGGTGTTTCTAGTTCATTTCACTATCTATTACATTCATTTTAAATCCCAAAACTTAACTAAGATTCCATAACATATAAAGCAAAGTTCACTCCAAATCTCAGATCATTTGGAC
>CAOGCB010119310.1:0-14226 GCA_948266635.1 Cnidoscolus chayamansa
ATGATTAAGTAAATGATATGTTATGAAATGAATTTTGCATGTATTATAATATAGAAGTACATGGAATGTTATGTGATGAATGTGAGTTCATGTTGAAATACATGAACTTTATGTAATGATGACCTATTTGTCTTCCTAACATAAGTGAAACTGAAAGGATTAAGGAGATTTGCTCGTTTGACAGGAGCTCCTCCCAAGAATGAGAGAATGAAGAATGTCCCAGTCACCTCTTCAGTTAGGGGAAGGGTAAGTAGCAACTCAAGGTGCGAGTTGTCAAAGGGTCTTAGGAGATCCTTTGATGTATGTAAATAGAGTGCCAAGTGTGCAAGGAGGGCGGTAGGGTATCCTCCAACAACTAATGAAAATGAACGGAGAAGAAATGCAAGTTTAAGAATGGGTATGGGAAGTATAAGAGATTATAACAGGGATCTTGGGGATGCTACCGAGCCATAGTATGCACCTCCTTAATCTGACCACAGCCAGGGGACTTGTTATGGGTACTCAACAAGTGATAGGTCAGGGTACCAAGTCAAATGCCTTTCTCTCCATTCATGCCTTACCCATCCTAATACCCGCAATATCCACCTTATGTATCCTGGATATTAAGAGACTATGTTTATGCCTCAAAATCCAACTCCTCCAACTCCTCAACCCACTATCGAGCCAATAGTCACATTACTTGAGCCTTCTGGGGTTATGTCGAGTGACAAGGGAAAAAGAAAGATGACAGATTACCTCAAATTGGATGCACCCAAGTATAAGGAAGGGGATGATCCATTTGAATATGTGAAGGCAGTGAAGGTGATCACTGATGAGCTAGAGGCGAATGATAACCGAGTCATTCAGACGGCTGGTTTTACATTAAAATGTAAGAAGGTAAATGAATGGTTTAAGACCTACATAGAGCCTAGAGTAGACGAGTTATCTTGGGAATAGTTCGCCAATGAGTTTACAGAATGGGCGTTTCTAGATAGCTCAAGGGATTTAAAGATGATAGAGTTTGAACAGTTAAGTCAGACGGATGAAATGAGTGTAGATGAGTTCACAAATAAGTTTATAAACCTGCAACAATATGTTGGTCCATGCCTACGATAACAGAGGAAAAGGGCGAGACGGTATGTGATGAGGCTGAACAATAGGTATTCCTCACTCATCATGGTGGCTGAAAGGGAAAGCTTCCATTCACTCGTGGATGTAGCCCGAAAAATGGAAGTAAGCGTTGTCATTGGAGGAGTGATAATGCTTCAGATAACCATGACTAAGTCATCCGCAGTGCCTCACGTGACTAATGCCGGAAGGTTTGACTTTACATCATTCGCTACCCAAATGTCGAGTGATAAGAAGGGTGGTAAGTTGACTAAGAAGTCAAGGAAGAATAAGTTAAACTAAAGCAAGGGTTAGGCATAGGTAGTCGATCTAGTTCAAATTCAAATGGTTTAGCCTACGCCAGATGTGGAAAGATGCACCGAGGTCAGTGCAAATATGGGACCAATGCCTATTTCAGGTCCGGCCAAGAGGGGCATATGGCTCGAGATTGTCCCGACATGATTAGAATGGTTCAGACCTAGCAAACAGGATCTGACAGTATTGCCCAACCGAATGTAAGAGGAGGTCCAATGCCTACTTCACAATGCAGAGGTAGAGGCATAGTATCTGGATTAGAAATTCAGGCAAGAGGCTCCGCACGAACACAATCTTCACCATGACCCAACAGGAGGCCAACACCTCCAATACTGTGGTGTGAGAGCATTTGTTGATAGACCCAGGACCATCCCATTCATTTGTAGTGCCGAGGGCAGTGAACCGAATATGAGTCAGTATGACTCAAATGGAGTGTCCTTTATGGGTTAATGAACCTAATTTTAACTTAAAATTGGTAGAGCACATTTGCCAGTGTTGTCCAATATATCTGGAGGACGGATGCCTTCCAATTGACCTAGTGATTCTAGATTTGATAGATTTTGCGTCATTCTGGTGATGGATTGCCTTTTGTGCACGATGCTATGTTGGACTGTAGGAATAAGGTAGTGAGATTCAAAGGATAGGGGGTCAAGTGTGATGTTTCAGGGGGACATGACGGGTATGCCCACAAGCTTAATTTATGTATTAAAAGCATGTAGGTTGCTTAAGAGGGGATTGTGCATCAACTTCAGATAGCTTAACAAAGTGACAGTAAAGAACAAGTACCCCTTTGTGAACCCCTCCACGAGATGTGTGCGATGCTGCAGATGCATTGCAAATGTAAATAGGGATGAATGCACGTGAAAGTGTGTGTGTAAGTCGCCACCTGGTTTAATTATTTTAGGGTAAAGTAGGAAAAAACTCTATGACTCCAATTTAATTAATTAACCTAATTTTTAGATTAATTAGCCCAATAGATTAAAGCTTAGCCTACGAACCTGAGGTGGATCCCGAGATCATGTCATGCATTTAACTAACCATTTTTAAATGTGTAATGAAATGCAGGGTAAAATGTGATTTGACAATTTTCATGCTTTTAGGAATTCTATTTTTGTTAATGATGCAATTAATAGAAAATGAAAAAATGATGCAAAAATGGAAATAATAAACAAATAATGAAGAAATGATAAAAAAAATGATAAAAAGAATAATAAAAAATAGTGACTTGTTATTTGGGGTTTATTCCCAAATGTGCCTACGTACACTCTTTTAGAAACGATGAATCAAAGTCAACGTAGTTCGAAAATTACATTTTTTAAAAGGGCTTTGACTTTTTGGCCTTATGGGCCAAATTGGGTTTTGGGCTTTTTTTGTTGCCAAATTATGTTTTTGGACCTTTGGGCCAAATTGGAAATTTTGGACTTAATGGGCCCATTTGATGAATTTTGGGCTTTTTAAGCCAAATGGGTGAGTTTCGGACCTTTTAGGCCTGATCTGATCTCATAGGCTATTTTTGGGTCAGATCTGATCTCATGGGCCATTTTGGGCATTTTAGGCTAAATTGGTGAATTTTGGGCTTTTTAAACCAAATAGGTGAGTTTGAACCTTTTAGGCCTGATCTGATCTCGTGAGCCATTTTGGGCCTTTTAGGCTAAATTGGTGAATTTTTGGGCTTTTTTAAACCAAATCTGAATTATTGGGCCTATTTAGGCCAGATCTAATATCATTGGACCTTTTTATGGCCAGATCTGATGTCATTGGGCCTTTTTTGGGTCAGATCTGATCTTATAGAGCCTTTTATGGACAAAGTTTGATTTCATTGATCAAAATAATAAATTAAGATTTATGCAATTTTATTGCCAACATGATGTAATTCAGGCTTTATGGCCACAATTATGGATTAATTGGACCATTTTAGGCATTTTGTTTGATTTATGGGTAATATGCCAAAGTTATTTTTTAACTAGGCAGTTTTGGCCCTTAGATTTGGATCTAACAAAATAATGAATTGAGATTTAGGCAATTTTAGTGCCAAAATAATGTGATTTAGGCTTTCTGGCCACAATTATAGATTAATTGGATCATTTTAGCTATTTTATTTGATTTATGGGTGATATGCCAAAGTTATTTGTTAACTAGGCAGTTTTGACCCATAAATCTGGATATAGCTTAAACACCTCGATTATTGATTAATCGGGCGTTTTGGCTTAGATCTATATAATTAATTAAAGCAAATGTGGATGGATGCAGAATGATTGTGCTTAGAGTTTGGAGTAGAAGAGAAATGATGTATATGATAAGAATGACTAGAGTATTGGGGCTTACCTGGTTTAACAGTCTTCCACTTCTGAGCTTCAGTTTTTTAGATCTCCAATAATTCAATGTTAAATTAAAATGATTACAAATCAAACAATAATACAGAATGATGTAGGAGAAAAATAGTAAAAGAATCGCAAGGAGCGAGGGAGGGAGAGTGATCGCTCGTCAACACAAGCAGGTGTAACCTCAAATGAAGGCTGGAGGCTGAATTTATAGGAAAATTCGGCCAAAGGGCGGGTGGTCCCACCGTGGGACGGCGGGTGGTCCCACCTTGAACGGCGGTTGGACCCGCCGTCGTGCAAGGGCGGGTGGTCCCGCAGTGTACGGCGGGTGGTCCCACCGTGCGTGGGCGGTTGGTCCTGCCGTGCATGGCGGGTGGACCCACCATCGTGCAAAGGCGGTTGGTCCCGCCGTGTGCTGCGGGTTGGACCGCCCAGCGCGGGTGGTTGGTCCCACTATGTGCTGTGGGTGGGTGGACCCACCGTGTGTGGCAAGTGGACCCACCGCGCGCGGGTGGGTGGACCCACCATGCGCGGGCGAGTGTACCCACCGTGCATGGCGGGTGGTCCCGCCGTCTGCGGCGGTTACACCCTCCGGTGGGATGTTTGGCTAGGTGATTTTCATTCCAATGGCTTTTCTATGAGTTCTAGACCTCCAAAAATTATTTCGAGGACACCTTTGGGATCCTCACGATGTTTCAGACGTTTTGAGTACCATATTGGTATTCTTCCGGAAAATTTTCTCAAAGACCTCCAGTCCGGTCGGACTGTTTGCAGTCCAAGAAAATAGGCTTTCCAAGCCTCAAAATTCGAGTATTCACACTCTTGCTAAGTATTGATAACATGTTCAACTAGTTAGTAGGAGTTTGATGTTTCTCAAAGATATATCTAAGGTTGAGTTACCATCAGCTGAGGATCAGAGATGGTGATGTATCGAAAACAGCTTTCAAGACTCGTTAAGGCACTATGAGTTCCTTGTAATGTCGTTTGGGCTAACAAACGCCCTAGCAACATTCATAGACTTCATGAACAGAGTTTTCATACCATATTTGGATCGCTTCGTGATTGTCTTCTTCAACGACATCTTTGTGTATTCCAAAATTCAATAAGAGCATGCACAATACCTGAGGCTAATATTACAAACACTAAGAGAGCATCAGTTCTTGAAGTGTGAGTTCTGGTTAGATAGTATATCTTTCTTGGGTCATGTGGTATTGAAACACCGCATCAAAGAAAGTAGAGGCAGTAGTAGACTAACCTACACCCACGACAGTAACAGTGATCAGGAGTTTTAAGGGTTTGGTCAGGTACTACAGGAGGTTCATCTAGGATTTCTCCTAGGTAACTGCTCCTATAACCAGATTGACACAAAAGAATCAAAAGTTTATATGGTCTAAAGAATGTGAAGAGAGTTTTAAGGAGCTGAAGAAGAGATTGACCACAACACCTGTGTTAGCCTTACCAAGTACAGGGGAAGACTTCATTGTGTTTTGTGATGCTTCTAGAGTCGGATTATGGTGTGTTCTGATGCCTAATGATAGAGTAAGATACAGTACCATCTGGACAAAGCAGATGTAGTAGCTAATGCCCTTAGTCAGAAGTCATTGAATAGCTTGTCCCACATTACTATAGTGAGATGACCAGTGGTAAGAGAGTTCTATCAATTGATCAGCGAGGGACTTTGCCTGAAGGTAGTAGGAAATGGTGGCTTAGAGGCACAAATGAGAGTCATAGTGTTTCTTGATTAGGTGGCTCAGAAACAACATGAGGACCCTAAGTTGGTTAGAATAGCCAAAACAGTACAGAGTGGGGAAACAAATGAGTACATATTTGATAGCCAATGTATTCTTCGCTTTTGGAACAAATTATGTGTGCTGGACGACATTGCATTGAAAGAAAAAATTATGCACGAAGCCCATGACACCTGATATAATGTTCGCCTCAAGGCCACAAAGATGCATCCAAATCTGAAGAAAGTTTATTAAAGGCCTTCCATGAAGAGAAATATTGCTCAGTTCGTGTTGTTATGTGACTTGTGCCAAAGGATTAAGCTGGAGCATTAGAAGCCAGTAGGAATGTTGAACCCACTGCTAATTCATGAATGAAAGTGGAAACACATCTAGTTGGACTTTGGGGTTGGACTACCAATTAACTCCAACCGATGTGACTCAATTTGGGTCATTGTCGATAAATTGAGAAAGGTGGCACACTTTATATCGATCACGACTGGGTATTCTGTGGATAAGCTAGCATATATCTACATGCAGGAGATCATCAAATTACATGGTACGCCAATATCGATAGTGTCTGACATAGGACCTCAGTTCATCTCACGATTCTAGAGGAGTCTGCAAAGCGATATGGGTACACAACTAGACTTCAGCACAACCTTCCTTCCACATATAGATAGTCTAAGATGACCATTTAGACGATAGAGGACATACTTCGAATGTGTGTGTGGGATTTTGAGGATTCTTGGAAGCAATATCTGCCATTGGTAGAGTTTGCTTACAACAACAACTACCATTCAAGTATAGGAATGACTCCTTATGATGCTTTATATGAAAGGAAGTGCAGATCTTCAGTATGCTAGGAAAAAGTAGGAGAGAGGATTTTGGTTGGACCTGAAATTGTGGAGTCCTATAATTAGGGAAAGACTCATGACCATAGTCAGCAGGTAGAAGAGCTATACTGATGTTATACGGCGACAAATAACATCTCCGATAGGTAATGTGGAACAATGGGTGAATCCCTTCCATGGAAGCAGGTAAATCAAGCCGATAGGTAACATCGCTAAACTTTCGGATCGTGAGTTAGGTAGTTCTTCTCATCCTTCTTCAACTGTCTTGATGCATATGATATAACTTTATCGTTCTGCATCAGAATACACCCTAATCCCACTGTAGATGCATCATAATATACGGTGAAGTCTTCACCTGTCTTCGGCAAAGCTACCACCAGTGTCGTGGTCAACTTACTCTTTACTTTTTTAAAACTCTCTTCACATGCATCAGACAAACAAACATTTGGTTCTTCTACGTCAATCATGTCATCGAAGCAGCTATCTTGGAGAAATCTTATACAAATCTCCTGTAGTAGCCAGCCAAACCTAGAAAACTTCTAACCTCTATAACCATTGTGGGTGTAGGCCAGTCTGCTATCACCTCTATTTTCTTAAGGTCTACCTCGATGTCATGTTCTGACACCACGTGTCCCAAGAATGATAAATTGCTTAGCCAAAACTCACACTTCGAGAAGTTCACATACAGCTATTGCTCTCTCAGTGTTTATAGAACTAGTCTGAGGTGTTGGTGTTAGGCATGCTCCTCTGTGTTTTTGGAATACACTAGGATATCATTAATGAAGACTGTGAACTAGGAATTGTCTAAAAACTCTGTTCATGAGATCCATAAATGCAGCTGGGTGTTAATTAACCCGAACAACATTACAAGGAACTCACCGTGTGAAATAAACGAGTAAGAGGCACTCAAATCTAGCAAAACATGAACATGAATGCAATTGAACAGAAGTGTGCCTGATATCACCGTGTTTGAGGTGTTAGCCTCCTACTTTCATGGTAAATATCCTAAATGGTGCTATAGGTCCTCCTGATTGAGCCCATGAGGGTCCTGCTCCTCGACCTCTTCCCTGACCTAGGCCCTATGGAGCTGCTACAGAACTCGGCCTAGCAGCCAGTGCATTTCCTGTACTCATTTGCTTGTATGTGCTTGTCCTGTCATGCTGGGACATTAAATGGAGAAATGACCCTCTTGGCTACATTAGTAACATGTTGTAGTCCCAAATTTGCACGGACCCTTATGTGTCTTTCTGTATCTAGCACAAATGGATTGGCTCGACTATAAACTCAATCCCTTTCCATTCTGAACCTTGACTTGACCTTACTCAAGAACTTATTCTTCTTCTTCTTGGAACTTTTCTTTTCTCTCTATTCTCCTGGGGTTGCAGCTACAAAAGGAGTGAGACTGAGCCTCCCTGTATCCGTAGCCCTATGAACTGTTGATGTTTCTTGGCATGCTGATCGAGGTGGTACTACTTTGATAATCGTGCTCGCCTCCATCTTTCTAGCAACATAACTATGACATAGAAACTTTTTCTCTTCTTCCATGATCAATGATGAGTACCTGCTATGACATCTCATGGTATACCTTTAGGCTTTCTTTCTTTGTGTCATAGGCTTGACCTACATATTGCAATAGATCAATGAACCGGTTCGTATACTCATCAATACTCATATCTTCAATTTGCCGAAGTTGCTCAAACTCCATCATATTTAATTCCCTTGAACTGTCTGGGAATTGCTCACTCTATAAATTCAGCAGAAAATTGTTCCAAGTCATTTGCTCTCTTTGGGCTCTATGCAAACTTTGTACCACTCCTTTGCCATTTTGCATTGGAGTGTGAATCCAACCATCTGTATCGATCTACTATCATCTGCCCTCAGTTCATATGTAATTATTTTAACTGCCTTGATATACTCAAATGGATCATCTTCCTCTATGTACTTTGAAGCATCCAATTTCAAGTAGTCTATCAACTTTGTCTCGCCCTACTCCCCGAATATGCCCTTAAGTGGCTATGGATGTGGGGCAGCTGGTTCTGTAGTTGGTTGTGGCTCTATTGGAACTAATGGGACTAATGGGGCTAGGTTCTCTAGTATTGGCCCTGGGTAACCATGGTAGGGTGGATACATTCCATATGAGAGATAGGGCGGGTAGGATGGGAAGTTTGGGTGTTCTGAAGCGCCACTTCTGGAATACCCATAACTACTCCCATATCTGTAATCAGGTGGTGGACGTGCATCCCATGTGTAGTAGCCGCTCCTTGTCCACTAGTGAATCTCTCCATTCCTCCGATACATATGCCCAAGTTCTCATATCGATGTTCCACATTCTCTACTGGCAGATCCCCTACTAACATTCTAGAAGGGTCTGCCCTATCCCTATTTATATCAAAAGACCTTCATGAGTCGCTTGATTCATCTCCTTATGAGCTTCGTCGTGCTCTGCCTCTCACTGTGGAGGTGTTTGAGAGATCCTACATACCCACATGTTCGAGTGGAGCTCCTAATAAACGAGCAGATCGCTGTGATCCCCTCATATTCACTTCTGTTAAGAAGACAAAACATACATATCATTAAGTGATTTGGCATATTCCCCCAACAACATTGCCGCTTCCTTGCAGCTGTGCCAGCAACTTCTAGCATGCACGAGCCTGTTCAATCTACTGGCTGCCAAATTACTCCCTGCTTATTGGCTTGCACCATGGCTAGCAAATTTGGCACGTATGAACCTCTTTGGGCTGCAACACTTTTTCGTGTGCCGTCTTCGCCTAAGCCGACCCCATGGCCTATTTTCTCTACTAGAGTAGGGATCCTCGGTGCCGTCACTTTTGTCCGTGACATTATCCCTCACTCATCCTTACAACGCCCTCGTTGCCCCGACGTCACATGTCCCCTTTTTCGTGATGCAAATTCTTTGTTGCTTGCACATTCCCCCTTGTGCATGTCTTGTTTCATTGTGGCATGCTCTCCTCTATGCTCTAAGTTATCATCTCCTAATCCTCGATAGCATCTCCCTTGTCCTCGTGGCTAGGTGTCTTCGCCTCCCTATTGGCATCACACCTATTCTCACTCGCTTCCACAGAGCGATAGCATCTCCTTTGGACTCTTTGCAACCATCTCTACGACACCCTCTTCCATCTCCTTTGGAAGATCATCATTGGACAACTCTTGAGAGCAAGTGTCCCACCTTTCTCCTGCGGTCGGGTTGCATCGAGCCTTTGATTGTCCCCCAACAATGCCCCCCCCCCCCCCCCCGACTTTTGCACCTATTCTTGCTCCTTCTCCTCGAGCAATGTCGCTTTCCCCTTTACGACGCCACTCCCTTCGGACATTCTGCTAGCTTGTCGAAACACCCTTTTGACACACAATCCACCATCTCAACAGATAGCTCCACCTTTCCCCTAGGTGGTTGCTCCTCCCTCGACAACTCATCCATGTTGGCTTGACACTTTCTTTTGCCACTCATGCAATGTCCTTGTTGCGCTTTTATCGCGCGTCTCCCTTTGCGCGATGAGGTTTTCACCATGCTTGCACTTCCTCCTTTGTGCAAGTCTTCGGCCACCATAGCATGCTCCCGTGGCATGCTCTAAGTTGTCTTATTTTAGTGCCTTGGTAGCTCCTATCTTGTCCTTGTGGCTAGGTGCTTACGTCCTTCAACTTTTACACATATTCTTGCTCTCTTCCCTGGAGCAATGTCGTCCTTCACCCTCAAACAACGCCACTTCCCTTGGACATTCTGCCACCTCTCCCATGCACTCTCTTCCATTCCCCTCAGAAGATATTTGTAAGACAACTTCAAAGTTTGGATGTCGTACCTTTCCCCATCAGTCAGGTTACCTTGAGCCTTTGATTATGTCCCAGCAGCACTCCGCTCGTCCTTGTAGCTAGGTGCATGTGCCCCTCGGCTATTGCACCTATTCTCACCCTCTCCCCTAGAGTGATGACGCCACACCTCGTTGGATTTCTGGCTGCCAGCTCATTGGAATCCCCATCCAACTCACAATCCATCATCCTACTTGATGGCGCCACCTCTCCCCTAGGGTGGTTGCTCTTTCCCCAGCAACTCGTCAGTTGTGTACGACTCAGTCTCCATAAGGCTTGCAGTTTCACCCTTGTGCAAGTCTTCATGCACCTTCACACATTCCACATTGTCTTCATTAAGTACCTCAGTAGCTTCACTCTTGTCCATGTGGCTAGGTGCCAACTATCGCACCTAATTTCGCTCTATTCTTTGGAGCGATGTTGTCCATCATCCTCGGACAACACCACACCTTCTTCCACAATCATTGGAAGATTATCACTAAGCAACTTGGGAAAGTGAGTGCCATGCCTTCCTCCTTTGGTCCGGTTGCCTTGAGCTTGAGGTTGTGTCTTGACAGCACTCCCTTCGTCCTTGTGGCTAGGTGCATGCACTCCCTCGCTTTTGCACCTATTTTTGCTCTTTCCCCTCGAGCAATGTTGCCTCTCTCTTGGCAACGCCAAATCCCTCGTAGGACTACTCGCTGCTAAAATGTTGGAGCCCTTATCCAACTCACAATCAACCATCCTCCCTGATGGTCCACCTCTCCCTCGGGTGGTTGCTCTTTCTTCGGCAACACATCCTCATTTTGACACTCCTCTACACCACACTCCTCTTATGGCTGGGTCTCCAACACTTCTCCATTCCACACCTTCTACGAACATACACCCATAGTGGCAACAATGTCCCTTCTCCTTGGGTGTCCCCTATTTATGCCACTAATTCGCTTAAGGACTTCATCATCACTAGAGGAGGAGAATGAAGTGGATGAACTCACCTCTTCATCACCACGAACGCCCCGTGCATTTCCTCTTTAAGTTTCCTCAACTCCTCAATCAATGCCTCGAATGCATTCCTCAGCACCTCATTCTCTTCCTTCAAGGCAACAACCTCCTTAGAAAGGGCGAATATCTAAGCCTCACCATGCTTCGTGCTCTTCTCCAAGACATCATTCAAGGCCCCTTGATCTCCTCACAGAAGATTCATCCCTCGACTATAGCTCCTCAATATGGGCTCCATCTCCTTGAACTTTTCATTCTGCCTTACCTCACTATCGACCATATATAATTACAATCGAATGAGCAGGCCTCAATCTCACCTACACCCTTCCCACTATTGTCAGTCTCCTTTCCCTTGGGAGAAACCATGCTTCCAAAATTTCGACTTCCTTCACAACTTCGAGGTATCACTTAGTAGAGCAAACCTTGATAATGCCTTAATACCAACTCCTACGATATCCCTCTTTCTACAGTCTATCACGATACCCCTTTTCTCGGTATCACCCTTGCGGCAAACCTGCTCTCCCGGATCAAGCTATGATACTTCTTTATCAGTACCACCAAACTCCACATTAGGCTTTCATGGATCAGAGCTATGATTCCACTTGTTGGTATCAATCTCTCGAAAATAGGGCTCAACGAAACTCTGATACCAATTGTCACAGGGTAAGAGTTTCACTCCTAAGAGATACTCAAAACACACGTGCAACACTAGTAGACTCTCTTAAAGAGTGTACTAGAGTCAACCTTTAAACTCACTAGCCAAATTACAAAGCTAGTACCCTTGAAGAGTGTTGCACTCGAACACCCAAGAACCCACCTTAGCCAACCTACCAGGCTAAAGGGTATTTTGGTAGCTCACAAGGTAGTTCGGAAGAGATTTTGCAGGAAATTGGAATTCTATTACACTTGAAAATTTTACACTACACTTGGTGTACAAGGTTCACAAAGAATTTTTAAGATTAGCTTACAAAGCTTTACAAGGAGTCCCAAAGCGTGTTTTTGTGTTGGAGGGTTGTGAATTCACTTCTATTCACATCTATGCCTCCCAAGACTCCTAATGACCTATTTATAGGTGAGGGAAGCCCTTTAAACCGATCTTGAACTGTCTTCTAAGGTTTTAGACGCTTCTGGCATGTTTCTACCCAGTTGAGGCAATATCGAGCGCTTTTAGAACCTTCTGGGCAATTCTGGCACAGATCAACCTCATTCAGCATGCCACGAGCCGACCCTATAGCACGTGCGCTGAGCCTCATTTGCATGCAGTGCTCGCGAGCTTTGCATGTGCGTCCCTATAGTTTCCAAGCATGCCCCGCGCCTTCCAGCAATGCCTGGACAACTTATGCAACTTCTAAAAACTTCACAGGACTTAACTTCGTTTCCTACCTACAGCGCATGCGCCTCTTGCCAAATCGCACTTGGAGTCTCCTAGCTGCTTCGAGACTTCGCCAACTCCAGTGAACCTCATTTTGGCCTGGCTCCTTCCATAGATGTCTAGAACTTTCCCCAACGTTCTAGACCCACGCGCCACGTGTTGTGCACGCGCCTGCCACCTCTCCTTGGATTTTTCTAGTAATCCATTCTAGTAATCCATTCTGCCAACTGAACCTCATTTTGCTAATGGGTTGCTCCCAGCTACACCTCCTACTGCGCTGACTATCCTAGCCAGTTGTGCTGCATTGCCCCAGCTTGAACCATACTGGCTGGCAGATTCCCCCATCAGCATTGTCGCTTCCTCGCAGTTGTGTCAACAACTTCTGGCATGCACGGGCCCATTCTAGTTGCTAGCTGTCGAATCAATCCTGCTGATTGGCTTGCACCATGGCCATTAGATTTGGCTCGTATGAACCTCTTTGAGTTGAGATACTTTTTCGCATGCTGTCTTCGCCTAGGTTGACCCCATGGCCTATTTTCGTGATACTATTCATGAAGCTATTTCATAATAGCTCACACTTCTTTTATACCTATCCCTTCTCCCCTCTCCCTTTACCCATTTCTCACACAGTCTAGATGATGACTCCGAAAGATGGATTCAGACTGAGTATGTATTGTTGCTACCCTAGGTCATATAATGTGACAAATTATGTAAAATGAGTAATAAAACTATGTATAACTCGATATAGGAATGTTTGATCACTTAGTGATGAAAAATTTACATTATTTCATATATTTCCTTATGCCACGATAGTTATGTACTGCATGCGTGTTGTGAACTTTATATAATGTACATGTACAATGTATTGTTGCTGCCCTAGTTCATGTAATGTGACGAATTATGTAAAATGAGTAATATAACTATGTATAACTCGGTATAGGAATGTATGATGACTTAGTGATGAAAATTTTACATTTTTTCATATATTTCCTTATGCCATGATAGTTATGTACTGCATGCGTGTTGTGAACGTTATCTAATGTAAATGTACAATGTATACATGCAGTAATAAAAACAAATGAACAAATGCATAACGAACGATAAGATGATGAAACATGATGTAAAAAATTAAATAAAAGACAAAAAATAATGATGCAAGAAAATGACGTGTGATGACATGTAGACTTGTTAGGATTTTGGTCACTTTCAAGTAGTCGGGATTCTAATGCAGGTGGCGGTCCGGCTAAGGCCATGCTGTTACAATTATAATATTCAACGCACCTTTGATTTTCTTATAACTTTTGATAACACAAAATAATTTGTTTTAGCAGAGCCTTTGTGGCATCTTCGGCAAACCTCCTTTCATCTTTAGCAAGCTTTGCAATCATGAATTGTAGCTTACTAGTTATTTCCAGAAATTGAGGCACTTCATCACAAGAAGACAATAAACCTTCTTCATTTATTAGGATTCTATGAACTATAAACATGGCTAGCTATATAATCAAATGCATGAATTCATGGAATTTTCAAAATCATTACAATAAGTTGTAAGATAAAAAGCATGAATATTACAAGTCAAAGTACTCACCCTTTTTGACAAGTCACAACCAACCTCCATGCAACATAGGAAAGGAGGAAGCATTTCAACCTCTAGAAGTTCCAGTGCGTATAACACGTTCATCATCAACCTAGACATGTTATTCAAACTCTCATTTTTGGTAGAAGCAAGAGTAGATGATTCCTAAAATGCTAAA
>CAOGCB010119359.1:0-16338 GCA_948266635.1 Cnidoscolus chayamansa
AGTCCAAAAGGAATAAGGGCACCCACATACATTTTTAGGTGGGTTTTAGGACAGGTGGTTCCGTCAAACTTGTCCATGTTGGGCATCTTGAATTTGGTAGGTAGTCTAGCTTCAGGGAACAAAGACAAGGAGTCCATGTCCACTACCTCTTTATGCGTCTTGAGGGCAGTGATTGACCTCTCTAGCATCTCTAACTTTTCTCTCACTTTTTGAGCTTCCAGCTCAGCAGCAGTTCTAAAGGGCATCTCATCCAAGTTAGGGACATGATTTGATGATAAGGGTGTAGCAGTGGGTCCTTGATTAGTGGTAGGATCCCTAGTAGGTATTCTTGTCTCTAGTTCAGTCATAAAGGCAATTCTTTGGGCAGCCAATGCCTCATTCACCCGAGCTTCTATTCGAGCTTCTATTCTAGCTTCTATCCTAGCCTCCATTTGCTCCAGAAGGTTTTGGACATCGAAAAGTGACGCCATTGATGTAGGGGTAGTTGAAGTTGTAGGTGAAGGTTGAGCTGGTGTTTCAGGAACAAGAGGTGTCGAGGTAACTACCTGTGTGGAAACAGGAAAAGGATTAAGGCACAGTAAGGGTGTTTAGGGTATAGTGGGTAGCATTGTGTATCAGGGTATGTAGACTTGGTCCAATTGTGCATAACCTTGACTAAACAATCTTTTTTTTCAAACCCTTGTTTATAATCTTTTCATTGGTATGAAGTGTATGGATGAATGCATCTTATCACAAGATAAACAATTTTCCATAGCATGATGTTATTCATTGGGTGCATACAACCTAGGAAGGAAGGTTCTATAGGCTATGACTCGAAAATTAGAGTATAGGCTTATAAGGGACCCTTGAACCTTGAGTATATATATACCTAGCCACATGTGAAACAAAGAGTTTCGCGTGGATCCAATGGTACGCATACCCGTGGGCCACCCCCAAAAGGATTAGGGATGGTTTGCGGTAACAGGGAGGACACTTTGGTTGTCCGTCGACATAATCAAGGAGACTTGCTGATCAGTGCTACTCGTTATCTAGACTCAGAAGTTTAAACAGAGAGAAGAAATTCATTTGAAATTCATTTTGTATGATCAAATGGGGAAAAAGATTCCCAAATGCACATCATATGTCAAATTTCATTACATCTTATTTAATTCCAACTCCTAGGTCAGGTGTCCTTAAAGAAAAGACACATTGACCTTAGCAAAGGTACCCTGCAAAACAAAAACATTTAAAAATAATACCCTCAATGGGTAGGTTAGTCAAAATGCAATTGTGGTCCTCTAAATGCAAAATGATTACATTTATTCTCCCCAGCGGAGTCGCCAAACTGTGAACCCCTCATGCAGCATGCTTCATGATGCAATACAAATGTAAATAGGGATGAATGCACGTGAAATGTGTGTGAGTCGCCACCTGGTTTAATTATTTTAGGGTAAACTAGGAAAAATCCTATGACTCCAATTTTAATTTAATTAACCTAATTTTAGATTAATTAGCCCAATAGATTAAAGTCTAGCCTACGAACCCAAGGTGGATCCCGAGACCATGTCATGTAATTTAACTAACTATGTAAATGTATATGAAAATGCAGGGTAAATGCTTGATGAATTTTGATGAATGATTTTGAATGATTTTAGACTTGGTATTTGATATTTAATCCCAAACATGCCTACGTACCCTTTTTTAGAATAAGGGATCAAAGTCAACGTAGTTTGGAAATGCCTTTTTGAAAAGGCTTTGATTTTGGGTACTTAGTACCAAAATGGGTTTTGGGCTTTTTGTTGCCAAAATGAGTTTTTTGGGCTTTTTGTTGCCAAAATAGGTTTTTTGGGCTTTTTGCTGTCAAATTGTGATTTTTGGGCACTTAGTGCCTAAATGTGATTTTTGGGCACTTTGTGCCTAAATGTGATTTTTGGGCACTTTGTGCCTAAATGTGATTTTTGGGCACTTGGTGCCTAAATGTGATTTTGGACATTTGTTGCCAAATTGTGATTTTTGGGTCTTATGGGCCAAATATGAATTTTGGGCCTTTGGGCCAAATAGGGAATTTTTAGGCCTTATGGGCCTAATGATGGATTTTGGGCCTTATGGGCCAAATGATGGATTTTGGGCCTTATGGGCCAAATGGTGAATTTTGGACCTTTTAGGCCTAATGGTGAATTTTGGGCCTTTTAGGGCCAAATTGGGTAATTTGGGCCTTTGTGGTCAAATATGAAATTATTGGGCCTTTAGGACCAAATCTGAAATTATGGAGCCTTTTAGGCCAGATCTATTCAAACTATGGGTGATATGTCTTAGTTATTGATTAATTATACACTTTTGGCCCATAAATTTGAATCTAGCTTAAATACCTCGATTATTGATTAACCGGACATTTAGCTTAGATCTGTTTAATTAAATGGGATATATGCATTATGATTGACTTAGAGTTTGAGTAGAAGAAGAAGTATGCATGAGATACTTTAATTTAAAAGAGATAGAGTTTAAAGAGAAGTGTACCTGATTTAGAAGTCTACCACTGCGGAGCTTCAACTTGTTAGATTTCCAATAAATCAATATTAATTTTAGGTGATCAATAATCAAGTAATAATGCAAAAAATGATGCAAGAGGAAAGCAGTAGAAGAATCGCAAGGAGCGAGGAGGGGGAGTGAATGCTGAAAACTCAAGCGGTGTACCAAAAAATGGAGCTGGAACGGCCTTTTATAGGCGAAATTTCGATTCCGCCGGGACTCCAGCGGGATGCCGCCGGGAATCTGGCGGGATGTCACCGGGAATCCAGAGGTTTACTGCCTGGCGCCCGGCGAGATGCCGCCGGGAATTCGGCTGTTTACCACCGGGCATCCGGCGGTTTACCGTCGGGCATCCGGCAGTTTACCGCCGGGCATCTGGCGGTATGTCACCGGATTTCCGGTTGTCTGCCGTCGATTTTTTGCATTTTTCATTTTTTTGGAGTTTCGGACCTCGAAAAATTATTCTAAGGACACCTTCGGGTCCCGTGCGATATTCCAGTCATTTCTAGTACGATTTTGGCATAGTTCTGAGACATTTTCTGAAAGGCCTCCGGTCTGGCTGGACTGTTTGCAGTTCAGAAAAACGGGCTTTCCGAGTCTCAAAATTCAAGTATTCACAGGCCTAAGGTGGATTGTCCACCATGGCTTATTTACCTGCCTTGCAGGTTGTTGTCAAGGATGCATGGCGGTCTTCCGCCCTACTTAAGAGGGATTATCCGCCAGCTCAGTTACACGCAAGGCAGGTTGTTGTCAAGGGTGCAAGGCAGTCCCCGCCCGACCAAAGGTGGATTATCTGCCATTTACTCGCAAGGCAAATTGTTGTCAATGGTGCAAGGAGGTCCTCTGCCTGGCCTAAGGTGGATTATCCGCCACGACTCATTTGCCCGCAAGGCAGGTTGTTGTCAAGGGTACAAGGATATCCTTTGCTATGCCTAAGATGGATTGTCTATCACAACTCATTATCCCAAAAGGCAATTTACTGCTAGAGGCATCAATGCAATCCTCTATGCAACTTAAAGTTGGCAATCCATCACAGCCCTGAGACAATGGAGCCAAAACTTCCTCGAGGGCCCTACGGGCATCACATGGTAAAATGCAAAAGACAAAAATGGGATTTGCTTCGGGGGAATGAACAGGAGCTAGTTGATCCATCCACTCAAAGCATTGCTTGGGAAGTGGTCAATGAGCGAACCTTGCCTCCATATTAGTGCAAACGACTCCTTTCTTAGCTTCTTAAAGCAGCCCTCTTCTCCACTTCCTTTCGCTGCTTGGATGGAATCATAGACACAAACTAAGGGATGGTCGATTACATAGCGATGAAAGTACGACTAGACCATGTCTCAACATGTAATTCTCGAGACTATTGGAAGCACATCTGATACAGCTACAAGGAACTCGAGTAGCACAGTACATATTAGTCTATCCAGGTAACTCAGTCCATGTTAGCCTAAACAACCACATCCTAGATCCTCATTCGCAATACAAGAGATTACTTATACCACTCCACTACTCATATGCTTAACTAGTTAGCAGGGATTGTGGTCTCCGACTTTCATTTCTTGTGCATACAACCTAGCTATATAAAGGACAACCGTAGACAAGAAAGACTGATAGACTGCTTGAATAGAAATAGAAATCTCTACCATTGTCTCTTGGCCTTAGGGTCCCTCTTATTTTCTCTATATAATATCAAGATGGCAAATATTTAATTATCTCTTTATGTTTATTATATGTCTTCTATGAATATTGAATGTATTATGATGTAAGATATCTAGGAAAATGTGCATGTATAGGATTATGTCGAGCCAAATCTAATTCATATTTTTAGTGAAACGATTTTGTTTAGGCTTTCATTTTTCAAACAGAAATATGTTTTTTTTTTGTTCAATTTGGTTAGTTTACTCAAAAGACCGAACTAACAGAATCAAACCAATCTATATATACAACACCTTAATTAGATTTGGCTCACTTTTATATGCGCACATATTTCTATGTTTATCTCTCAATTCTCTAATCACTCACTCTTTGCCTTTCTCAATAATCAATAGACAAGGTACCTTATTGCCTAGGAGCAGACATCAATAATGCCACATACTTTTCTGATGAGCCTCCACCCCACATATAAAACCCTCAAAACAATTACACTCTCCCTATCTACTACCTTTCCCCTCTCAAAATATCATTCAATTCATCTCTCTCTACCTCACTCACCACCCACCTCGATCTTTATCATTTTTTGTCAGCATGTCTCATCTTCTATTGCAAGCTACTACATCTCCATCACCTCAATTTATGGTGCACCCCTTGCATCAAGAAGAATAGCCTTTAAGGATAGAAAGGGATGAATAGCTTCATGCCTACTCTTGCAGTGAATCACCAGACATTACAGTGAACAATACCTGTGTGCCTTGCATCTCTCTGATCTGAGTCTTAGATTTGTCTCTTCAGTGTTGGCGTGCACTTCAGATTTGGCTACTCTCTGATCTGAGTCTTAGATTTGTCTCTTCAGTGTTGGCGTGCACTTCAGATTTGGCTATTAGAACTTGTTAATCTTGGATTGTGTTGATTTATGTCAAATTGATTTTGGGATGCTATTATCTTATGTTGAATTTTAGTTGCTTGTTGTTTTGCCTCTTCATTTTGTGAGTACAAAGGAGTAGATTTGGTATTATCTTTTGTTGAACTCATATTGCCATTATCTTAACATGCATTTTGATAATAAGTATATTTGTTCTTATCTTTTGTTGAATAGACGTGAAAATTTTAATTTATAAAAATTTTGAATTGAGATGCAAATTCAAGTAAAATGACTAATTAACTGAACTGAACCAAAATATTTGGGTTCAGTTTGATTCAATTTAGCTATTATTTTGATTTGGTTTGGTCTAGAAAAATAAGTACGTTGCTTTCAATTTTTTCAGTTCATTCGATTCGGTTCGAAAACGAACCAAATAATTGTACATTTTAATATGGTTCTTTTTTAGCTTTAGAATTAGAGACTCAAAGTGCACCTCATATGTTATATATTTTACATTATTATCTAGTATCTAATAATTCAGCATGCATGCTCCTTAAGACTCCTAATAATATTCTATCATGTGATTTGTCCAAAAAAAAAAAAAAACAGAAAAATCCTCATATAATAGATTTGCATGTGTTCATAAAGCTTTCCCTACACATTGTACAATAATATAGAAGGGCAAGAAAGTTGCTTAAATATGTTTGATTGTCAAGCTTTCAATTGTGTTACATATCAAACTAACCTCAGGGTTATCATTTTGAAGTTTCTCCACGAAATAACCTGCAATTATCCTACTCGCTATCTTCTCTATATCCTGTAGTGAAAGAAAATAATTAGCAAAACAACATATAGTAGACCCCTTTATCTCCTCTTGGCTCTCTTTTTTATCCACTAAAATCAAAGAGAATTTCACAAGTTAAATAGTTGAGCATTACCATGTTATCAATAGCAAAGGACATGAGAAGGTTGTCATTTATGTTTTCCTTTGTATCAACCATATGTTCAATGAGCATTCTAACAATTAAATCTGCAAAATTCAATGTTAAAACTTGAAATTAGAGGAAATGTGTACCAAAGATTAAAAAAATAATAAAATAAAAAACTTGTCACAATCTCTCTAAGACATGCCAAATACAATCTAGCACCTAGTCAACCTCAATCTAAAGTGATTCACCAAGAAAATTACAAGGTTACTGTTATGCAATGATTTGCTTTATTTATTATGACCAAAAAACAACAAATTTTGAATCTAATAAATTGGATTTTGGATTGTATATTTGGTGTTTCAATTATATTCAAACAAAGCCATACTATTCGCTCTTAGTAGTGCATCACACTTGGTACTTGATTTAAGAAAACTTGTAGTTCCTAATTGCATTCTAACATGGTATTGCTATCATTAAGTCTCTACCATGTTTGTCAAAACTTAAAACAACATGAGACCCTCATTGATTAGCTAAGCCAGTTTTGTTGCTTTTGTCCATAAGGCCTACACTAACAATACATGCTTGAAATATTAATACCCCATTTATGTCTTGTTATTTACAGATTTGAACTTAAATATTGGCACAACTCAACGTTCCCCCCAACATTAATCAAATTTTAGCAAAAGGTAGGCAGACTTGTGCTTGTATACACATCATAATCTAAACAGATTTCACATAAGGGGGTGTGTTAAAAATATAAAAACCTATTCTTTGAGATTTACTTAAGAGCAAGCTTTTAGATTGAATTGTTCTTTAGTATGGCTAAAAATATGCGACTAAATTAAATAGATAAATATACAAGAGTTAGCAAACATACCAGAAAGTTTCTGAATCTCAACATCTGCAGGTGGCTGTTTCTCTGATGCTGCTGACATGTCTAAGTGTATACAAGAGCCTGATGAGAGAGGATTGAGAATTTTTTGCATTGGTAGGATGCATAACCATAGGGGATATGATAGACTTATAGAACCCATTTCCACCATTCATCTGCTTGCCCTCGTGGTATAATTTAAGTGCTAAGATGCAGTCCACCACCTTAGCTGCTGATCCTGCCTCCAGTGTATCCTTTATAATTGAAGTCAACAACTCAATTAGTCATATAATAGTAGAAGCATCTATAAACAACCATATACATTGTATATACATAGGAAAATATTGTAGTATTGTAGTTAAGTTACCCTCTCAAGATGAGAAGCTTGAAAGGCAGGCAGCTTCAACTCTTCAACAGCCACTAGAAAGTTCCTTACGTTCTCAAAATACTGGTAGGCTGGTAATGGCTGTGACTGTAAAGGCGTATTGTTCTCTACAACCTTAAGATAATTTCCAAAAGCAGATAATTAGAATTTTATTGTTAGGAATGGAGCTGGTAAGAGTAAGCGATGAGATAATTAGATAATGAGACAGTTGTATTAGTTACAGAAATTTTTTATAACTGAAAACAAGTTAATTGTGACATGTATTCAGTAGACTAAGAGGATGAATGCATTTTATAGCTGACATTATTGAATAATAGAAGTAGTGTCTTTTCTCTCTCTCTCTCTCACTAATTCTGAATTCTTTCTTCTCTCTCTCTCTCTTCTTCCAAAGTCTTCTATTCTCTTCTGTTCTTTCTCTACTTCTGTTATACTTTCTCTTCTCGTATGAACCCTCTTCCTCTTCTACTGTGCATCTGTGAGTGGAAGATAGGCCTATGCCCAGAAGGTCTGACAATTGACATTAAGAATCCCACTAACCCAGTTAGTCAAGAACACTATTCAGTTCCCTACTAGTTTTGACTCGCATGACCTCAATCAGACTGTTCATTTGTAAATGTTCAATGTCATTTATCATAAATATTAGGAGCATGACAAATGATGGACTATGATATCAATTAGAGATATGCTTCCCCGGGTTTCAACTTGTTAATGGCATTGCATAGAATCAAGCCATTTCTCAAGCGAGAAACGAATGCTTTCTCTGATGGATGGCTTGATATGCCCAATGGACCTACAAGGCTTTCTAGCCACGCAGCTGCTTGGAATCGTCTCCAAGCTGAAAAGGATATTTAGGCATCGTTTCAGAGATTCTTTTTTTTTTTTTTAAGAACCAAAAATAAAAATCCATCAGAGATTTTCATAAAAAGATTGTACAGAGATCTAATTTTCATAAGATTAGGACTCAAGAAACAAAAGCGACAATGCTCTCCTATTTTATCTTCGAAAATACGAAAAAGAAAGAAAGGAAAATCAACTAAATTCGGCAAGTACAGATGGAAAAGAAATATATTTTTTTCTTATCAACCAAACAAACAATAAAGTAGAAACAAGAAAGAAGATGCACACCCGATTCTTCAGCTTTTCTTGAAGTCAATAAATCCTGTAATCCAGTTCTAGCGCAATTCTCCATTAATGCATAACCTTACTTTTCTTTTCATAAAGATTAAATAACTTATAGTCAAACACTATACTGGAAACAAAGATATCAATCAAAACCAAGAATAAAAGTCCCTTCTTTTCCAATTCCTTCAAACATCCACCAAGAAATTATCTTACACAAAGTAACTGATGAAACAGGCACAAACCCATATACACAAAATCTAGAGATTCAACAGAGCATACTTGTTGCCTTTCTGGGTTGTCTTTCTTCTCAAAGGAAAATCCAAGAAAGAGAAGAGAAAGGAGGAGCTATAGGGGACTAAAGATGCAAAGGTTTCTGTGCAACAAAACAATGGAGCAGACTTTGTTTCTTTTTAAACTTTTAGCTTCAGATACGAATCTGACGTTATGGAATTGTAACGTTAACTAGAGGCTTTTTTTGAATTGAAATCTGTAGGGCCAAAAGGAATGTTCTTGACAGTTAAATTGGCCTAATACAATAAATTATATTAACGTTTGACCCGATTTTATTTCCTTAAGAGCTATTGGATCAATTTTCGTTTTCTAAATGTATTTTGATATATTTTGTTATCTAAAGATTTAATGACTTTTAGGTCAAATTAGTTTTCGATCTGATATTTTTTCGAGTATAAAATCTTATTAGTTTTTTTGTTTTTTTATAATAAAAAATATTTATTGTAAGATATACGAAAATTCTTAATTCAAACTAAATGATTTTAATGTAAGGTAAGTTAATTCTTTCTTTTAAAAAGATACCATTGATTTTAATCTATGTAGTTCTATAAAATAAAATATAATAATCCATTATAAATTAGTTCGATCTTAAAAATATTATAATCTTCTCTACACCAAAATAAATAAATAAATAAATTTACAAAAATATTTTACAAATTTAAAATTAATATTTTATTAATTAAAATTGTCAAATTATATAAATAAACATTAATTGATTTTAAATTTTGAAATCTAAATTTCAAACTTAAACATTTAATTGTTGTTTAAATATTTGGATTTGAATGTTATTTAATTTTTTTTTTGGTATCGAGCCTATGATCCACCCTCCCAGAACCATAAGCAGATAAATTCATATTTAATCTCAGTCAACAAGGACGAGTATTGGCTCCGGTGTTGGATCCAGCAGGACTTACAAACCTTGATGCTCCTCCCGAAAGAATTACAATGAATGTTATTTAATTTTAGTACATTAAAAGGAGGAGGAAGAAGAAAATATGAAAATGGGAAAAGGTTGGGTATTTTGGTCATTTTTCATTCTATTAATAGACAATTTATTAAGTAATAGGTGAAAGGACATATCCATTAAACATGCCAAAACTTAAAGACTAAAGAGTAATTTTTTTCAAAATATAATAAAATGAGCATATTTTGTGAATCTATCCACTACCACCATAATAACAGTCCTACAATGACTTTTTGGGAGAGCTTATATGAATTTGGTATTGTTAAAGTAAAGAGACCTTGTGGGGTTGGTGATGGTTGTAATTAGCTTGGCATGGTCGCATTTTTATATTCATTTTGTTGATAGGTAGGGCAATTCTTGATGTATTTCCTAGATACACTTGAGTATCCTCCCGGTGTGAGCAATTCTTCAATCAAACTTTTCAATATGGGGTCAGATTTCCAAGTGGCTACAATATTAGACATCAATTGATCAAGAATAACATGAATAATTACAATTACAAGAGCTTGAGGTATGGTGGATAGAGCATCAACAATATGATTATCTTAACCCTTATTTTATTGGATTTCAAATTTGTAGGGTTGCAATTTAGTATTTTTAAACCTCTTATGATCTAAAAGATATTATATGTTTAAGATTTATGATCAATTTTAATCACAAAATGCTTAGACTGCAAGTAATGGGACTATTGTTTAATAGCAAATATGACAAGAAGCAACTTTTTTTCATAAGTGGATAAGGCTTGCTCCTAGGACACAAAGCCTTGCTAATGTAAGTCAAAGGGTGTCCTTCATGCATAAGTAATAAATCTAATGGAATAATTAAAATATTAATAATAAATATACAACTCTTCTCCACGTAGTTGTAATTGTCATCGACCTGTAGAATCATTTATAATAAAAGAGATTGGTTGGAACCCATGTGAGCTACCAACTCTAGCTCATGCTTCTCCCTCATGATCTCTCATCAATAAAATTTATGTTTCCATGATTATGAGTATGAGTGTATAAGAACAACTCACTTGCAATCGTCGATCGGTCCAATTATTTTTCCTGAATACAAATCATATATGGTAATAAGTATGTAATAAAACAATATTATCAACTAAAATCAAAATTTAAAGCATAAATACAATAAGAATGCAACTGATGTTATGAAATTGTATGAAGTGACCGCGCCGATGCCCACTCCCATCATAAGGCAACCAAGGACCCATTCCCAAGTCCGAGCTATGCTGACAAGCCTAAGTACTTTCATCTCCAACATTTCCAATCAAGAAAGGCTCCAAACGATTGAAGAAGTTCATTAGAAGAATTCATTGCAAACATCATTCGAAGAAATGACACTCGAAGGTCCGCACGAACCAAGACAAGAAGACCCTTGACCAAGCCACCCTTGTCAACCAATCATATTTTTTTTTGGGTCAACAAAAGTGGCTGCTTTCTATTTAATATTTTAGTCAAACTTTGTCTAGACTATCCTAGGAAAATTAAGATGCTTTATTAGCTACATCGTATATTTGAGCTTCTATAAGTAGTTGTTGTAAGCAACTACACCTATTTTATCCACAATCTTGAAAGGATCATACTACCTCTAATGCAATTTATGTTGAGATCTAGGTATAAATGTTTGCATGTGAGATCAAAGCTTAAGAATCCACAAGGATTGAAATGGTGTTTGCTGGATTGAAGAATGATAGTAGCTATATACCAAAACTCTACGAAGGACAACCATTGGAACCACATGTGAGGAAGTTGATCAGTGATGTGGTGAAGGTAAGTTTCTAAACACCTATTAACTACTTCAAATTGTCCATCCGTTTATGGATGGCAAGCAGTATATAGATGTAGAGATACACCTAGCAAATTAAAGAACTCTTACTAAGACAATTGTGTTTGGCATACCATGTAGTTTATAGACATTATCTAAGAATGCTTGTGACATTATCTTAGCTATGTAGGGATGAATTAATCTAGGGTAAATTACTCTTTAGACCTTAAGTTTTTGCATAATTAATGGATATGTTCTTGTATTTTAAAAATCGAATTTTTTAGTCCTTATGTTAAATCCATCCAACTCAAAGTCCTTTTGTCCATTACTCCATCAATTTCTATTAATGGAATGCAAAATTATGAAAATACTTAGCTTTTCCCCATTTTATTCCTCCTCCTAATTTGCATGGCAAGTGTGTGTTGGCTTGGTCCAGCAAATAAAATGAAAGTGCGAGTTGGCTTGGTCTAGCAAAATAAAATGACTTTTTCTCCTTTCTATTCCTTTGATATGTGGCTCTAAAATATGCAAATTCTAGCATGCTGAAGGAAAGAAGCGAAGTATACAACTTTGGGATACTTAAATCATTTCTAGAAGAAATCTAGTTGATCACAATCGCATGCCTGTAGGATTTTTTATTCAAATTCACTTGATGACGAATCCCAACCAATTAAACATAATCTTTTTAAGGTTATTCTAATTGAATTTTATTAACGACTCCAAATTTCAGATGAACCTATTTGACTGGCTTAAGACAATGATTACAAATAAGAATTTTGAAGGAGTTTTAGATCCTAGGTTGCTAGAGAAGCCTTCTTCAAGGTCATTGAAGCATGCCCTTTTAGTAGCTTTATGCTGCGTGGATCCAAATTCACAAAAGAGGCTCAAAATAGGGCATGTGATACATATGCTCGAAGTTGATCATTTTCCTTTCCAAGATGTAAGTTTATATTGGTGTTAGACAAGTAATCATTTTCAATTATAGTGTTGTTTTTGTCTTCAAATAGTTAAGCTACATCTATGATTATGGCTATATAAATGCCCACAACTCTTTATGTTAGTCTTAAATCCTTGACTAATTGAAATATTACAATTAGGATTTCATTTCTTCAATATGCAAGCAAATCAATATGGCTTCAAAGCATTTATGTTATATCGTGCTTCCCGCATAAATGGAATTCATTATTGCCCTATAGTTCTTAATTCCAGGACTGCAGAATCTGAAGAGAGCATGGGCGAATTCACAGTGATGTTGAGAAAACATATAAGCATATAATTGAATAAGGTGACAATAGTGGTTATGAAAATGGTGCTCAAATCAATAGATCATTGTGGACCAAACAAGAGGCTCGTAGTTTTTTAGCACATCAAAAGGAGAAAGAAGAAAATATGAAAATGGGAAAAGGTTGGGTATTTTTGTCATTTTTCATTCTATTAATAGAAAATTTATTAAGTAATAGGCGAAAGGACTTTGAGTTTGATGAATTTAAAACTCAAAGACAAGCATTTTATTTTCAAAATATGAAGACATATCCATTAATTATGCCAAAACTTAAGGACTAAAGAGTAATTTTTTCAAAATATAATAAAATGAACATATTTTGTAAGTCTATCCTTTACCACCATAATAACAATGACTTCTTGGGAGAGATTATATGTATTCCATGGTGATGTTAGTAAAGAGACCCTGTGGGGTTGGTGATGGTTGTAATTAGCTTGGCATGGTCGCATTTTTATATTCATTTTGCTGATAGGTAGAGCAATTCTTGATGTATCTCCTAGATACATTTGAGTATCCTCCTAGTGTGAGTTATAATAGTGCTCCATTAGTTTCTATTTCAACTCAATATATTTATTGGTCACTAACTTTCCCAATCCTCTAAGTTGGTCCTTTTGCCAAATGGATGAGACAATGAATTAGCATGTAATTATTCAATCAGCCTTTTCAATGTAGGGTCAGATTACCAAGTGGCCATAATATTAAACATCAATCGATCAAGAATAACATATATAATTACATAAAAAAAGATCATTTAAAGGTATTTTGGATAGAGCATCAGCAATATGATTATCTTAACCCTTCTTTTATTGGATTTCATAGTCATAAGGTTCAAATCTAGTGATTTTAGGTTTATTGTCCAATAGTATTGGGCCTCTTCTTATCTAAAGGATATAATAAGCTTTTGTGATAAGTTTTAATCCCAAAATGCTTACACTACACGTAATAAGACCACTGTTTGATAGCAAATAGGATAGCACACATTTTTTTATAAACGAATCCTTTTGGCAAGTGTATTTAGAATGAGACAATGAATTAGCATATAGTTCTTCAATCAAACTTTTCAATATAGGGTCAGATTTCCAAGTGGCTACAATATCAAACATCAATTGATAAAAAATAACAAGAATAATTACAATTACAAGAGCTTGAGGTATGATGGATAGAGCATCAACAATATGATTATCTTAAGCCTTATTTTATTAGATTCCAAACTTGTAGGGTTGCAATTTAGTGATCTAGGTTTGTTGTGTAATATTTTTAAACCTCTTATGATCTAAAAGATATTATATGTTTAAGATCTTATGATCAATTTTAATCACAAAATGCTTAGACTGCAAGTAATGGGACTATTGTTTAATAACAAATATGACAATAAGCAAATTTTTTTCATAAATGGATAAGGCTTGCTCCTAGGACACAAAGCCTTGATAATAATGTAAGCCAAAGGGTGTCCTTCATGCATAAGTAATAAATCTAATGGAATAATTAAAATATTAATAATAAATATAAAACTCTTCTCCATGTAGTTTTAATTGTCATCGACTTGTAGAATCATTTATAATAAAAGAGATTTGTTGGAACCCACGTGAGCTACCAACTCTAGCTCATGCTTCGCCCTTATGATCTCTCATCAATAAAATTTACAAATTTACGTTCCTATGATTACGAGTATAAGTGTATAAGAACAACTCACTCGCAATCGTCGATTGGTCTAATTGTTTTTCCTGAATACATATCATATCTAGTAATAAGTATGTAGTAAAACAATATTATAAACTACTGTTGCTTGTTTACCTACAAGTATATGGATCGCAATGTAGTAATAAAAATATCGTTCCCATGAGGAACGAGTTATGTCCACCTATTATTCATTATTTTTATGTCATGTTTGCAATAACATGGTAATTTGATGAATTATTTCCTAATTCTAATAAGAAATCTAGATCTTAATAGTTTATCATAAGTTATATTTAAAAATACAACTAATAAAGTAACAATGGATCATGCCTTCGTTAAATCTTTCCCTTAATCAAAACTCGGTTTTATAAACTTAATGTTCTTACATGCAATCATAAAGTTTTAACTAACCTCTCGGCCTGTATTAAAAATCATATTATACATCTACATCTAGATGTACTCAATTCCTTAATTTAACAAAACATTAAAGTACAATCTTGCCTTTTGATTATTTCAACAAGTTATATTCAATTTCTGTCAAAATAAGTTAAATGTTATATCATGCACTTTGTTTTAATCATTATCATGCTTAAGAACAAATGCTATACTATTGATATGGAATGCTTGATTTCCTTCTGAGAATAAACAAATCATTAGAAATGAAATAGAATATCAATAATAGAACTTTAAGAAGCATTTTATTCATAAAATCCATATTTACAATGTTAGTTTTGACAAGAGTAATAAAATACAACAAACAAGAGATCTTAATGAACAAGAAGGAATTAACAAAGTTGAAATCACTTCTCGTCTCTATGAGGACGTCACACCTCGAGGAATCTCTTGATTTGTTGTTAGACTTGATCGCTATAAGGACTCTCGCCTCTTATGAAAATATGACTTGAGTTCTGCTTCTGTTTTCTTGTTGTTCTTGATTGGTAGATAGATTTCTAGATGCCCTAGATTGCTCCCTTTGATGTATATTTATGGATAATTGGTGGTTGGAAGTTAAAGAGCAGTTGGTTGATCAATTGGGGCAGTTCTTGGCCGATTTTTGCAACTGTCACTGAATGGTAGTTTTGAAACAACATGACTTCTTGAATAACCCTTCATTTCTGCCATGGTTGATACCGTGTCGTGACCATGCCAAAGGAAGTTGCGACCGCGACTTGATCTAAAAAGTTTCTGTCTGTTTTTTGGCAAAGTCGCGATCACGAAGTCCTGAGTAGCGCTCGCGACTTCTTTTATAAAAGGCACTGTCACGGGTAGTTGCTACTCGCTAGCGAGGGATCTTAGGTCGCGCTTGCGACCTCTTCCAGATTTGCTCATTTTGCACAGAAATGCAGCCTTTTCAATCCAATTATGCTTCATTTTCACATCCAAGCTTGGCTTTATCACCTACAAGCATTCTAACCCAAAACTACACAAAAACATGTAAAACAAAACAAAAACACAATAATTCACACAAAATAACGCAATGATTTGTTATATTTTGACAATGCCCTCAACTACAATCAAATTTTAAAGCATAAATACAATAAGAATGCAAATGGTGTTATGAAATTGTATGATGTGACTGCACCAATGGCCACTCTCATCATAAGGCAGCCAAGGACCCATTCCCAAGCCTGAGTTATGCTGACAAGCCTGAGTACTTTCATCTCCAACATTTCCAATCAATAAAGGCTCAAAATGATTGAAGAAGTTTATTGGAAGAATTCATTGCAAACATCATTAGAAGAAACAACATTCGAAGGTCCGCACGAACCAAGACAAGATGACCCTTGACCAAGCCACCCTTTCAACCAATCAGATTTTTTTTTTCTTTGGTCAACAAAAGTGGCTAATTTTTATTTAATATTTTAGTCAAACTTTGACTAGACTATCCTAGGAAAATTAAGATGCTTTATTAGCTACATTTTACTAGATAGTCAAATTAAGATGCTTTATTAGCTATATTTTACTAGATAGTCAAAGTAGTTTTATCTTTAATTCTAGTCTTAAAAGACTGAAATGTCCCT
>CAOGCB010119454.1:0-17248 GCA_948266635.1 Cnidoscolus chayamansa
TCTTCTTCTTCTTCTTCTTCTTCTTCTTCTATGATCCTTCAGTTTCTTTCAGTAACTCCAACAAAGCTGTAATCTTTACATTTGATTGCTTTGTTCTGTATCACGCAAGGTAAGTTCTCTAATATCTACAATTCAAGTTAATTGAACTGAACTTCATTTCACAATCACAGTTTCTTTTTTTGGCTTCTTTGTTTCTTTCATTGAATTTCTTTCTGCCAGAGTGAGTCATTTGTTCTTAGTTCAAGATTTGGGTGTGGATGATACTGTAGCAATCAAAATGGTTCGGTTCTAGACTCCATGAAGTTTGTTGTTTCTTGACCCCAATATGCACCTTTTATAATATCACTTAGCGAATTGGATCAAACATTCAGCTCATATAATAAATGCCCATTTTGTATTAATATGGATATGGAGCTTACTTGTGTTAGCATTGGATATCTTTTTGTTTCTTCTTATTTGTTCAGTTCAATTGGATGTTAATATTGTTGTTTGGCTTCTGGGAAATTAAATTCTGTTTAGCAGTTCTATTTTTTGCTCTGATCTTCCAGACTAATTAGTTGAATGAAGTATTGTTTTCACAGAATGCAATTTCATTTATTTATTTGTCTTATAGGAACTGTTTCTCTGTTTACTTTCAGATTGTTTTCTGGTGGGGTTCGGATAGGGAACAACTCGTCCTGATCCGTGTGCGGAAGCAATGCTGTGAAATTGGTGAACTTTGAAATTGCTTGATAAAGGGCACTGATGGAGGAAAGGAAGTTGAATTTCAATGTGCCGCTTTTATCAGTTCGGAGATCTTCAACTTCAACAACATCTTCAAATGGAGCAAAGGGGAAAAAATTCGATAGACGCCATGCTCTTCCTTCTCCTAAATCGGATTTCAATTTAGATCAAGTGACAGAACCAGTTGCAGTTCCTTTTCACTGGGAACAGATCCCTGGAATGCCCAAAGATGGTAGCTTTCCTGATCATCATGGCCGAAAGGAGATATCTGTTACTCTAAGGTCTCCTTCTCAAAGGGTGCTGGATATCATAAAGAACATGAAGGGAAAGAAACCTGAAGATCAAGACGTGTTTAGGCCTCAAAATGAAGCAAATTCTTCCAGGAATATTGTTGTGAGTGGATTGGATTGCTTGAAGGACGGAGTGAATGAGAAAGCAGGCTTCAATTCAGAGAATGATGATGATGATGATATTTACTCTGATGCACTAGACACATTGTCGCCTACAGATTCATTCTCCGTGAACTGTAGTGTAAGCGGTGTGAGTGGGTTTGATAATCAAATTTTAAAGCGATCAGGAACCTTCTCCACTGATCCACAAACACGAGATTTCATGATGAGCCGCTTCTTGCCTGCTGCCAAAGCAATGACATTGGAGACACCTCATTATGTTTCGAAAAAGCAGCATGTATCAGGTGAACAACCTAGGCAGATCATTAAGGTTGTTCAGACAGATAGGGCAGCTCCTGTTAATAGAAATGGATCTTTAAATGCCCTACCTTATCGCCAGGACATAGAAGACGAAGAAAGTGAAGATGAATGTGATGATTGTGCTGATTCTGTCAGTATAACAACCAAAGGCTGTGGTCTGCTTCCTCGGTTATGTGTGAAGAATTCTTTGTGCCTCTTAAATCCTGTTCCTGGAATGAAAGCAAGGACCCAGTCATCAATGTCTTCCACCCGTGATGAGATTAAAAAACTAAGCAAAGCAGCTTATGCCAGGTCCCAGAGTCCAACTGTAAAGAAGGTACTCTTAGTTTTCTTCTAGTTTAAGCTTTCTTGTTATGACTTGGAGGTTATTTTGCTTGCCATTGCTGACAATCTTTTGTTACTGTTTTTCAGCCTGTTAATAAACAAAAAGTAGACAATGAACTTCCATCGCCTAAGCTGGTAGGTGTTGAGAACAAGCTAAGTTGTGGGTCCAATCGGTTCTCATATGCAAGTGACCGACAAATGATAAGCCGGACATCTCCTTTTAGGCGTTCAGGAGTCATATCTCCTTACCGCAATCAAGCTTCTCAGTCACCCTTCCGTAGTGGTGGATTTTTGGGCATTCCTAAAGAACTTGAGGATTTGAAAGCTAATAAAGTGAATTTGTACAGGAAAGGCTTTAGTAAATCTCAGGAACTCGTATCATATCATGGGATTAGACGAGGATCTTGCCCCGTGATCCCCACTGTCGAGAAGACATTATATGTAGATACTGTAAATACGGCTGGATTATTATGTTCAAATTCAGGCTCCACTGAACTCAACAAGGGATTCATGAACTCTGAGGAAAAGGATCTTAAATCTTTGTTAAAAAGCAGAGAAATTCGAGAAACCGCTGCAAGAAGATCTTTTTCTGAAGACACAAAACCCATGAATTTTCCAGGCTTGAAATCTGGTGAAGCTGATTTATATCTTCTCTCAGACAAGACACCTCACAAAGGCGAAACAGACAGGTTTGAGGACTTATCTCAGGAATCAAAGGCCTTAGTATGTTTAAGTACAACCTCAGAAGGAAACTTAAATATTGATAGCGATCAGATTTCAAGCAATGGTTCAGAAAATGCAAAAACCAGTTTAGTGCAGACTCCTCTTCCCCCACTTCTACCAAAAACTCCTTCTGAATCTTGGCTTTGGCGTACCCTGCCTTCAATGCCATCTCAAAATCTGTCATCACATTTGCACCGAGGGACCAGTTTCCAGAGTAAGCGGCAGGTTCTTAAGACATCCTCTACCAGTTCCAAATGGGAAGATATTGTAAAATTATCCTATTTGCACAGTGATCATGTACGATATTCTGAGGTAATTTGGTTGCTTGCTTTATTCCTAAGTTCTTGATATTGAGTTATAGAAGAACCGACACTTCTTAAAATTTGTTTTGACAGGAACTATTTCCTCATGCTTCTCAGCAATCTAAAAGTGTTAGAGATTAAAGGGATTTCTACATTCTCCAGCATCATTGTTCTGTGCATTTTCCTATGCAATCTCAAATCTTCAAGCCCCCTTCCTCCCTCCCCCCCCTCTTTTTTTTTTTTACTGGGGAGATGATCCTGCTTGTTTCTTGTCTTACGTCTTGTAAATTTACATTGCCTTGAATATGTGCACCAATGTGGGGCTGAGGCAATTGAGAATATCACACCATTAGATTAAATGTTTTGTTTGTTAAATGATTTCAGCATCAATTTTCTTGTCTTGGAATCCTTTGATATCTGTGTGTTTTTTTTTCAATTGCAAAGTGGTGCATTAAAAGCCCTTTGGGCAGCAGAAGACAATGTCCCAAAACACCTGTACTGATGCTGATCAATATGATAATCCTTTGCTCTAAAGAATTCTTTGGATTCTCTTCCCCCCACCCCCACCACCCCCCACCAACCAATTTTCATGAATGCATCGGAGAAAAACAGAAGACTAACTTCGAAAAAGGATATGAAGCAGTAAACATCAGCGTCACATTTCACGAAGGTTTCTTGATGAAACGATGGCCATGGCACTTGAAGAAACTATAAAACATGAAGATTCATTTTCCTACACTTGGGCCAATTTATTTCTCGAGTTGGTATACTCGGAGCTGATGTAGCTCTGCACTTTTCGTAGCCCAACATCATGGCAGGGCCATTGGCGTAATGGATCTTTAGCCGCAGTTTTTCTTGGTTGATTAAATGGCCTAAGCATGCAGGCCTCTTTCATATTTTCATCACAAACATTGAAAAAAAATTCAAATAAAATATAATTTACATACCAGAATATTAATTCTACTGGAATTTGAGCATTTACATTAAAAATATAAAATCAACCAGGCACACACTATATTATATCTGTCCTCCTCAATGTCTTGCTACTTCAGCCAAGATTCTTTAAAAACGTATTAATTATTATAATTACTACTAAAAAATGATTAAATTAACTAATTATATTAATTTCAATTCCATGACTATTTTGATTATTAAGCTATTGAATTAAAATAATGAGAGAGAAGTGTCGTCGTAGATATGTGACGTGATATACTTCCATTAAATGTAGCTATGTAGCTTGTTCTTGCCTTAATTTCACTCAAAGCTGATTCAGTATCCAACAGGGACAAACAAAAGCGTAATGGCTCCAAGACAAGTACTTAAAAAGATCTCACTCCTATGTCTTTCTTTCTATACACATATAGTCAGATATTCCCAAGTACTCGGCCTCTGTGGCCTTTAAGTTGCTGCAGTTGTATTCGTATAATGCGATGCTTTTCTTTCAAAATCTTCTGGTTGGCACTAAGAAAGTGAAAGCTTAGTGCTTATTTCTTGTTTGTTTCTGCAATGGCCACCTTTATTCTCATCGATTCCCACTCTTTGGCTTAGCCTCAGCTGCAAATCAGGCAACCATTCCTTGTTATCCTTCAACTTTCTATCTTGATTCAACTGCGTCCATGCACGGGGAAAGAAACGTCATTAGATGTGAAGGAGTTCTTGATATATATATATATATAACCTGACAGACATTCAAACATTAACTAAAAATTACCTCAAGCCGAAATGGAGGTTCAAATTTTAGTTTAAAACAACTGAAATCGCAAATGGAATCGTGCGAGTTTAACAAAGATTGCTTAACCATGGTGCTGTTTCCATCTTGATCTCCTTCAATTGGTTTCCAATAGCAAGTTGCCCCAGGTGACGATCTTGGTAATAAGATTTGATGTGCTTCAGGTTCAGTGCAGGTATTGGACCAGGTAATCATATCGGTGGGATTTTTCGTAACTTTCCATCGATGTTTAACCATTTCCAATGGCGGCCATCGTCTTTCTTCAAGAAATCTACTAGGTCTCAGGGGCCCAATTTGCATTGATGTATCCAATTCTTGCTCAAGATCTTTGCTTGTCGAGGAGTTTGTTTGCCTTCTTTCATCATGCTGATAAGAACTCAAATGTTGGCGCCTACAATAATATATATATATATGTATATATATGACACGAAGTAAAGATGACAGAATTAGAAATTTTGGAACAAAAATCTCCAATCTTCTTCTTTTCCTGAAAATAAAGAAATTCTGGGATCATTCATGGATATATGTACCTTGAGAAGCTTGCTTTGAAACTCTGGGACTGGGAGAAGGGGGAGTGCAAAAGATTGAGACCAAAACCATTCTGATGATGAATAGAATTTCTAGCTAAAACAATTCCACCGTTTTCCATTCTAAAATGCTGTTGAGGAGCTGTTGTTATTTGGTGTAACATGCCTGAATTAATGCCATCTCTTCTTTGCATCGATCTGTATGCATGACTTAGTACTGTAAAATGAAAATAGTTTTTTGAGAAATGACTTTTCTATAGTGTTATTATAATCTCGTAAAAACCGTCAAATAAATCAAAAGATAGGGAACTTCACCTTGCCCAGCCTCATCAAGCTTCTTACTGCGATACATCTGATATGCACAAAGAGGAAGAGGGCATGAGATGAAAATCTGAAAAATAGATCCATGCATAAGAGACCAAACCCTAGTTAATTGATTCTACAGTACCTGCAGATGACTCTTTACGTGGGCAATGCTAAGCCCTCTCACATTCATCAGCTGTAGAACTAACTTGGGTGTTGCTCCTTCATATCAATTATAAGTAGATAATAATTATTACTGAATTCTCATATTCCATTAATTTTCATGAGATGAAAAGAAAAATAGAAAATTCAGTACATAGAAGGTTCTTACTCTCTTGTCCACCAAGCCTTTCAACAGCATGTACAAAAGATAGATGAAGATCAGGAGTCCATCGCAGCCGGGGCATTTTGGATCGAATATATTGTCTAACAGTAGTTCTTCGTTCTTTCTTTTCCATGGAAGAATTATTATTAGTTGATGAACTCTCTTCTGTTCTCTTCTCATCGTCCTCTTCACTGCTAGCTTCTTCATTCAAATCGAATAAGGACGAGCACTTTTGGGAAGAAGACACTAAAGAATTATTTTCAGCTTGTTCTTGTTCACTCCCAGTACCACTCTTCTCTATTTCTTCCATCATATACTGCTGATGCTCTTTGTCTTCAAGATTCAGTTTCTCTAAAACATTCACATGAAGGTGGAATTGATATGAAAACCCTAGTTAAAGCTCTTCTTTTCTTAGCGTGTTATAGTTTCATGCACGTACTGACTGATGTAATATAAATGCAGTGTCGTTTAGTTCACCAACAGGGATTGACGCACAAAGGTTAATGATTTTATGATGCAACAAAGTGAAAGCTGTAAAAAATTAATTATTTTGTCCAATCATTTTCCATGTTTGGCCCAAGTATTTACTTTTGGGCACATCAAGTTGGTGAAAGATAAATGAATATAAATTATTAACTAAGAAGAAAGTAGTTCATGATAGTATTAATTAGCTGCCTCCAGCCATAAGTGGTACTCACACTTCCTGCATATGTGCATTAGGTTCTCTATTTAAAGCATCACCTGCTCATCCTGAACAGATGCTATTTTGTTCCAAAAGCTCTCCAAGGTGTTTTAAATCATATATTGCACATTTCCCATTCTTCTTCTCACGTACATCTCACATTCTCAATGTTTTTTACAACCCAAATACATTTTATTATGAAGTTTATAAATGCCCAAAAACAGCTAACCTAGATATATAGAACATGCCTAAGTGAAGATTGAAGTAGAATAAGCTGAAAATCTTGGATCATATATCTGTGTTGAGAGGACACCTTCGCTGGCAATTTAACTAATCGAAGGGAACAAACTTATTATTGGTTGCCCAAGTTCCTATTTTTATGAGGATATTTATTTTTGAAAACCTTTTGCAGAAACTGCTTCATCCACCCATATCAATGGAGACAGCTTGAAATTAAAGGATTTTGGTTGAAAAGAATGGAAACCAATTTACTCCACTATTCATGTTTGTGTACTTATATATATGATGGCTCACGTGGACAGACCAAGGCTTAAAGGAGGAGGATCATTATGGTAGGTATATAGCCGAATGTAGTATATATATATACATATATGCAACTTTATGTGTGTGTAGTTCCAAGAACCTGATAGAGTCTGGCTATTAGACAAGACTTGAATTATACTTTTAGCTCTATGTATATATAAACAAAAGAATCAAAGTGCATATCATAAAAAAATTCTAATTAGTTCTTTTTTTTTTTTTTTTTTTGTGTCAACACTTACATTGTTATATGAAAGCTTTTGAGATAGAATTTGATCCAATCCTCCTTTTTTTCCCCTTCATAATCTTCTGTCATTCTGCAAATTGGACGGAGATGCAAAATGAAAAGATAGTCTTGAAAAGAATGTGTTTGCTTGAATATAAGATATAAACTGCTAGAGGCAGCAAATGCAGTAGATTGCATTCAAGCACAAAGCTAAGTTAAAAGCCAAAAAAAAAAGTTCATTTTTCCAGGTTACAAGAACCAAACATGATCATATGGGAAAGAAATTGGAGTTTTTTCTAAAAAGGAAAAATCAAAGAGTGGGTTCTTTTTCCTAGGAAATTCGACTCGTGATGAAAGCATTCCTTTAAGATTTTGCTCACAAAGATCTTGCGAAGCAGAATTTTCGTACTGGCAAAATAATTACAATAAAAAAAAAAAAGAAAGATAATAATAACAACCTATAATAGGCATATGCATGCAAAAGGAAGAGACATTTGTAATAAAATTTCAAAGATGTTAGTGCTATGAACTGCTAGCACCTCAGACGTAGATAATATATATTGATTAAGCACGAAAACAATACTGTAGTTATTTTATAAAATGATATATCTCTTTCCCTTGATACACTTATCAAAATCCATCGCACCCCAGAATGAGAAAAGAATCAGTAAAATGAACTGTAATTCATCACTGATATGATCAAGTAAAATAGGAAAAAAGAACAAGGTGAGTATATATATATATAAAATTTAACTAGTAAACAAGAATTTCGGATCATGAAGAAATATATATTGGAATAATTCAGAAATCAAGGAAGTTATTCAGTAAGAATTTCTGCAAAAGGGTAGAGAAATCTGCTGCTAATTAAGACAAAGAACGTTAGTTCTTTTCCAAAAAAGTTATATCCATAAACGGGCAAAAGAACAAAATCATCAACTTCATACTAAAAACTAGAAGAACTTGAAATTCAACTTCAGCATGAGAAAGTGAACTATCTGTGAATAATATATATATATGTATATATATATTTTTCTCTATGATGAAAAACATAAAAGTGAAGTATTTCCCCAAGGTAGTACAAACCATTTTTGATGAAGACGAAGATTAACATGATGACCTCGATCATCGTCCTTCCGAGATGCTGATGATCAGATTACAGAAATGGCCAGACCGATCCAGGCAAGTACCTCAGACTAGACAGATTGATGTGGACATGATTCTTTAAAGAATATTAGCGAGCGAAAGAAAGAGAGAAAAGGAAAATGTTTTCTGAGTTTGGTTTTTTTATGATGTTTGTTTTTTGTATCATTGAACTAAGGAATCAAAGTCATCAAAGTTCAGATATTGTAAAACTTTCAATGGTTAATTAATTAATTAATAATATTATTATAAATAAAATTTAATTGAGTTTGATTTTCTTTCTTCTTCTTCTTCTTCTTCTTTTTTTCTTACAAATAATAATTAACCAACGATTTTAAGGACACCACTTGTTCCTTCTAGGATGCAATAATATTCTCATTATGGATACAGATGCAACTGTTGGAGAATCATGTGACCTCCCAACCCTTTAATTTCTTTCTTTTCTTTTCTTTTTTTATAATGTTTTTTCCTTGGACAGTTGTCCCAAGTAAATCCCTCTCTCTTGTGATTATCTTAATCACTATAAACTATATAATAAAATAAAAAAAAGAATTTAATTTTGTGTTTTTCTAGTTTAAATGTATATATATGTAAAATAAAGGAGATAGGGACCATTTCTTTCATCAACCCATCAATTTGATCTCACCTAAACAAAGACTTTCTTACCTTATCTGTCTGTTTTTTTTTTTTTTTTTTCTTGTGTCCATATGTTCTTCTCTACAGCTACCAGCTTTATTTTGGGGTGTGTTATTCCAATTCAAGAAAAGAAATATACAAGTCATTGAAGAAGCACTTACCAGAATTATATGGGCCATACCTTAATTGTGATTCAATTCCAGTTAATTTTGGTGGGATATTAAAAAAATCGAGTTCGATCTTTATAAAATAAAATAAAATATTTCGATTTGATTCAAAATACAAAATGAAAGAGAAATTCGAATAAAAACTAAGGGTTTAGGTATAAATTATTGTACTGTCAAAATTATTTTTGGGACAGGAAATTGGTCCATATGCAGAGCTTGCACATGGTTTACAAAAGAATTCACATCTTATATATGATGATGACATTAGAGATATGGAGGGAGTTTAATTACCCTTCTCCCCACTTTGATTAATTATCACTAAGTATGCAATCTCTCCTTATTGGCCCTTTCACTGTGTACAATGCAAGCAACATCAAGAGGGAAGATGAACATTTAATATTCTATTTCAGAAAAACCAAACTCAATTAAAAAACTTTATGCTATCTATATATATATATATATACATATATCTCACCCATTAAGGGAAACAAAAAAGATTAATAATATATTTAAGGATATTTATGTTAATGATCAAGCAAATTCCAGTATTAATTCTAACAATGCATATGTCTTTATCACTTTTATAGTACTATTCTTTAATTATCTTTGTTAATTACTAATTAATCAAGCTTGTAATCATCTATATATACATGGAGAGGATCAATTGTTTGTGGGTATCTTTTCATGGTTATGAACAGAAAGATTTGAGTGCCTGCAGATAGGGAACCAGGTGATGTATGCATAGGGATTGAGCAGTTTATGGTTGCTGAAAGAGTTCAAAAGTAAAGCTGATTAGCCAGAGGTAGACAACACAGTTAATGCCAGAAAATAAAGACAAAATTAAAAGGAGTTTGAGGTGGTGGTAAGAAAAAGTCATATTTTATACTTTTCTGTATTCTCTAATACGTAGCATGTAATTAAACTAATTAGTTAAATCTGAAACTGAGACTCCATTATTATTTTTTTCATCAAAATCGTTTTCCCTACCATCCAAAGGGTTTTACTTTCCAAAGCTGAGCATATATATATATATATATATATAGTTTTTGGGAAAGAAGAAGATAAGTATAGGAATCACTGCAAGGATTAGGTTTAGGAAGAAGACGCTCAAAAGTGGCTCGTAAAGAGTGACATGTGCTTATTTTCCCTGGTAGAAAGAGAAGACAGATATTCTAAGGATTTAAAAAACATAAATGTCAGAGAAAACTACGTGGGAAGAGAAGGAAATCGAGCATTATAAGGTTAAGAAAATGAACAAAGACGCTTGATGTTTTGTCCTGTCATGTGCATGGGGAGTTGACGATTTTCCTATTTAATTAGCTGCTGAGAATCTTTCAAAGAATAAATTACTTTGTTTTTTTTTATATGTTTGTATTATTTCATGGATGAAGACGTTCAAGCAAAGCAAGCTAGCTACCATCACACCTACATAGTCAAAAAAATTATATATATTCATATTATGTTTTAGCTAGATTGGGAATTTATTATTATTATTATTATTTTATGGGGACCATATGCTTCAGAAATAATTGCGGGTTTCCAAGTTCTTATTTTTCTTCTACATCAGTTGGACCTCTTTCCTATTAATTTCCATTGGATCGGCGGCTCTTTCTGGGGTTTGAAATTCAAACATGATCACCTCCTTAATTACCAAAATTTCTGCTGTTTTCTCATCTTTCTCAAGGATGTCTAGTTTAGAGGCTTGGAAGAGTTTATGAAAACTTCTTTGTACCAAGGTTTTATATTCAGTTGATAGTTGAATCAAATAAGCCTTTAATCATTTTATATATCAACATTAATGTCTTGTGATTCACTTTATATATGTATCAACTTTAAAGGGAAAATCACGTTACAAAATTTTCATGTTATGAATGGTACTAAACATAGATTTTGCATCAAAAGGAAACAGCTTTTTCATCAAACTTCACGTTTAGTAATATATACAAATATCATGAGCGAGAGGGCTTGGCTTTCTTGTGAGCTCTGATGATCAGTCGGTTTCAACTCTTGCAGTTCAATATGAAGCCGAAGTTGACAATCTTGACTTATGGCAATTTCAAAATTTACTATTAAAAATATACAACTTATAAGAATAAATCATTTTCTGCGAGGCTTCAATATGAGCTATAATGGTCCCTTTTTTCCTATTCAATTTATCTCTTCTCTCTTTCCACATGTGAATGGAACCTGTCGTAAGCATGCCAAGCTCTCTCTCTCTCTCTATATATATATATATTCTGATCCCATTTTGGAAAAAAAAAATTGAAGTTATTAGCAGGAATCCAATGATACATTCTATGTATCATTATATATGACATGACTCTTTATTATATGATGTGAGACCAGAACACGATTCTTTTATATAGACAAAAGAAGAAAAAAGAACAACATTTTAGAAAAGGGTAAATGAGAAGGCATACATTCCTTAACCGAAGTAATTAATGAGATTGGAAAGCAATATATAAAGAAGTTGGAATATTATTAATAAAAAAAAAGGGAAGGGATATATAGAAAGAAGCAATCTTGAAATTAGTAATGGGGAAGATAACAAAATTGAGAGGCGGAGATCGATGAACTTTGGCGAAAGAGTCGCCACGAACATTGGCACCTATATGCTTGCTGTACTCTGCACAGTTAGGGGGAGAGAGATTCTGACAAAACTAGACAAGGGAGCCTGGGGTTTGGTGGTATTTACTTGTAGGGCAGAGTAGGTATGCCAACTTCCCATTTTTATATTCAATGCGTTTGATAAGGGTTTTTTATTTATTTATTTTTTTTTATATATATTTAAATCCACAGAGTAACCATTCATGTTGGTCTCATTTCAGCTTCAACATTTTCCAGGTTCCTTCCCGGAAAAAGGAGATGAGAGTAGTTAGAAACTGGGTGGCAGCAGTAATTAGGGGTCACCCTTAACTTCATCTGCTCAATTGAATTCAGTGGGGGACCCTTTTAGTTTCAAGTAATTAGGTGAGATGTCTTGGCAATTTACAGATAAGGCTCTGACGCAGATTCGATCTACCTGTACTAGTCCCGTGGAGCTTCATGTAATTATCAACATAATAACTTCTCATTAAATTCCTGCATTTTTTATTCATTGCAGGGATAATGAAACCTAAGACCTAAATACAAACACTCCCAACACAATATAGCTGAGGCTACCGATAAGAGGCCCACAATGAAGTCCAGAACAAGCTTTAACCGAAGACCAAAAATAAGGTCTTTCTCTGATTTTCCTTTTTGGGTCACCTTCTGCTTCTCCTACAATTCCAGTGGTCGTCCCCTGCCCCATTAAGGTGGGGGCCGACGCTGTCACCTCAGATTGGCGTTTGGTGCTTGGCAGTAAAACGGGTTTTCAAGAAACGCACGGGATTTCGATTGTTCCAACTTTGAAACCTTTACGAGTGCAATGAGAATTGAAACATACAATAAAGCTGGTTCTATCACCCCACCTGGTCGGATGGCTGATGCCTGTCAATTGCCGAAAGAAAGTTCTGCTGCTCTTTTTGGTAAATCACTAATCTAAGAATACAAAAACAGGGAATCACCTTTGAATTATGCAATCATAACAACTCATAAAACCCTTACAAAAAGCCAACGACTAACTATTACTTGCCAAGTCAGTTGACAGCTAATTTTCCAGCGTTCTAATCTGATTAATGGTATTTTACATCCTATTCAAACGAGGCAACAGGGGGTAAAAGTTTTAACGCCTAATATTAGGGCCTTTGTATAGCCCTCTCTGGACCACAAAGTTTTCTGGAGGCTGAGTTTCTTCTAACCATGCCACTTCAGAGGGTTCTATGCCACATAATTGTGCAGCACCTTCTGCGAAAAGAAAAATATGCATATATATATATATATATATATATAACAGAGTTGATTTCATTTTTGCTTTCACTGGGAAAAGATGGCTGAAGATGAAGAGGAATAAAAAATAAAAAATAAATAAAAAGCGATATTTATACCTGGTAGAACACTTCCAGGGACCCTTCTGAAGTAAGAGCAATGTCGCCCATCTTCCGAAGAGTATGGGGGTGAAAGAACATCAAAGAGAGCACAGGGTGTCAAGGCTTTGAAACAATGAATGTTGCCGCCAGTTGTGGGATAAAGAATAGTTGTACCACAGGGTGCAGTCATTTCACAATCTCTAACAAGTTTTGCAGGTCTTGCTGTAAATTTCCACAAAATAAACTCAATCTTTGAACAAGGCAGCAAAAGAAGAGAAAATAGAGAACCAAATACTCAGACCAACAATGAACAATGGGAACCACATGTAAGAGAGATGGATGAAGAAAAAGAACGAAGCTTTAAAGAGTTGACTTTGCATTCTTAAATTATTACAAAAATGCATAAAGCAGTCAATTAGATTCAAGTCTTTGCAAGTCTATTCTGTGCCGCAGGTGATATAATCCAGAAAAATTGTTCAACTTTCATCTTGACTCAGAAAGTGAGCATCTATACACTGCTATGACAGGTATTACCAATTAAAGCATGGTGAAATCTCTACTGCACCAACCACGGCATGTCTAAGACTACAACATGTCAAAATCCCAAACAAGTAGTACGCAAATCAACAAATTCACAGCATTTCATGACACATGCTCCCTCCAAAATACAGAGTTCTATTTTTTTTTTTTAAAAAAAGAAGAAGAAAGAAAAAAACGACCACTAACAGTAGCCGCTTTCTGTCATCCACAAAGTGTTGAGTAGTATGTGTCGACACTTACCAGAATATATTGACGCAAATATAAAAGTATATTGCAAATTGCCATACTGGTTAGGGATGATAAAGCAACTAGATACAGTGTCGAGTATAGCACTAAATCCAAAAGTAGTACATCAAGGAAAATGAAAGTTACAATCTGTCACGTATTATAGGAAGTGATATAGAAGGAATAGGAAGGAAGCGTACAGTAGTTAGTAGGAGTGTTTGTTGTAAATGGTGGGAAGACTTAGTTAAGCAGTACAAAGTAGTTAATGACTGCTATATAAGTCAAAATTGTAATTGGAGAGGATTCATTCAAGATAATCCAATAAAACTACTCTCCTCTCTATTCTCTCTCTCTCTCTCTCTCTACCTTCTGTTCTTTCTCTTCTCTCTCTTATCTCTTTCTCTCTCTTCCCCAAATTCTTCTCTAATCTCCCTTCAGTTTCCCTGCTAGGGTTTGGAAACCCTAACACGGCGATGTAAATGCTAGCAGGTAGCAAAGCTGAGAAGTTGATGATCACAGTCATGTGGTGATGATGTTATCCAGTCCAAATAGTTTTACTTTAATAACCCTCTGCATCATCCTCCCCGACAAATATTAACAATTAAAATGATTAGGGAATGGTGTTTGATATCAGCGACTTTGTCTGAAAATAGGTTTGATTTGCTTCACCTAGAGAATTTCTACCAATTCTTCTTTTTCTCATCAAAGCTCATCCTAAGTTGTCAAATAGTGAATTGAATCGACAATCCAAATTCTAATCTTTTGAATAAAAAATCAAATCGAATTGTAAGATTTGCTACAACTTTTGAAAATCAATTGAAAATAGTACACATACATCTTCATATATACTTCCTACTTTATTAAAAGATATTAAAACATGTAATTGTAAATAATATATATATTGCAAATCGTGTACTAAACATAAACTCAAAATTTATCAAACTAGCAAATTAAAATTTTAAAACAAAAGGTATTAGAACTATTTTGGGTTATTTGCCCATTCTTCTTTCATTAGTTTACTATCATTCTCTTGGATGTTCTGTCTTTTCTCTTTTTTTTATTTGCCAATTTACTGCCATTGTCTTTGTGAATTGATGAATCAAACAGTTCGTAATGATTCTCATGATTCACCATTTCAACTTCAATGCATGTGATTTTTGTATGGTTCTTGACTACTTACAGTTCACCCACTGATCCGTATCATTAGGCTAATGATTCTATATGAATCACACAATTCGTGATACAAATCATACGATGCTAACAACACCGGTATCAGCTACTGATGCTTTGTGAGTAGAACCTCTATCAAGTTAATGCGAGATTTCCTTTTGGCTCTCCTCACTGGATGTATTACGGTTAGGATTTAGCTTAGGTTCTTCAGTTGCTATTTAGCTGGATCATTTCAGTATCTAATATCCTGTTTTAGGACTTGTGACTTAATTAATTTATCAAGCTCTATAGCAGATTGCCATCTCTCACATTTTCATTTTTCAAATAAACCAATCCAAAAAAAAAAGTGTGGAGGGAATGACTGTATTATATAAGCTATGAGAACAGATAAATCAGATAGGAAGGAACCATGAAAGACTAAATCATTAGCCCAAAATAAGTCAGCCAAGTGGGAAGTTTTAGGTACCGAAATATGTAACATAATATCATTCACATTCACAAGTATTAGTACCATAAAGAAAATTGCTGAAGCAGATAAAGATTGGCACCTTGAGAGGGATCATCAAACCCAGGGAGATCAAGCCAATCATATGACTTCACAAGTAATGAACCATATAGAAGCTTGCTCAACACGGTCATTCCAGGATGATTGTGAAGTGGTATGATAGAGGAAGGTGGCATGCAAAAGATTCCTATCTGAAACAAAGTCCCAAAAGCAAATATATAGATGTAGATGTTCAGTTAGTTTTCACTTTCCATTAGTATGAGAAATTCACAAAATTGCAAATCAACATCCATGGAGTTAGAACAGGAAAAAATGTCAAATCAAATCCACAATTAATGCCTGTAACAATTTTAAATGCTTACGGAGAATCTGTTACACTCATGCAAGTGCAAATATTTGATTGGAGGTGGATATTGATGACTGCCATTATGCCCTTTTCTGCCATTGGTACCATTGATGTATCCTTTCCATTGACGAGCCAATTGTGCCTCCTGTTCGAGACCCACATTAGAAGGCTTCATTTGATCTGGTAAAGCATTATATGGAGCTAGACGTGTTAAGATAGTAGATATAATATGATTAAATACAACCACAATTATATTGTACAAGAATAAAAATTGCTATTCAAAGTAAAAGTAGAAGGGTTTTTAATTTACTCCCGCACCTAAAATTCCACGCACTTTTTCAAGAGCTTCTTCTGATACTGGACCAGTAGTTGTGAAAGACTCTTTGCAAGCATCATATAATTTTTGAACTACTGGCATGATGCCAAGAATGTGGGAAAACACCCACTAGCCAATCTAATCACGAAGTACAAAGAAGCTGACTTGTAAAGCAACTTACAGATCACCAAAAACTCGGTGCAAAAAATGATCATCCAAATAAGTAACGATTTGGATTCCTCTAGCTTACAGTTGTGCAATTAACAGAAACGTTATCTCTCTGCAAAAAAATCCAAAATGCAGTCCTACATGAGCCAAAAGGATAATAATATAGATTCACGACAACTAAATAACCCAAAGCTGAAATAGCTTGCAGGCAACATCTAGAGACTAAGAGATTGAGAACTAAAAAAATCGCACTAGAAAATATCCATAGCAAACGACATATTTTTTAAACTTCTTCCTTTTCGCGAGAAAAAAAAACCATCCGGCAGCTTTTCCCTTAATTCCAAGTAGTCTTATTGATTGCCATGAAACCCAGAGTCCAAGATGATGCATTAATGAAACCAGACCTGTACATTAGCTTGTTTAGAAAGTAAAAGCCCGTGGAAATTACTCAAAAGTATAAATAACCAGTGTCCTTTCGGTTTACTTAGCTCACATTTCTTTGTAAAGCATCAGAAATTAAGCGGAAAATAAGATACCTAGAAGGGGAAAAGTATCCATACTAAATTAAACTCAATCCCATTAACTAAAACCTTTAATTGCCCAGATCAAAATCATAAACATGTGTGTAAATATCTCAAGTTCCGGTGGCAAAGCAGCAGAAATCATACGATAAATAGATGAAGAAAACAAATTAATAATCTATGCAGCCAAATATTCATAAAGAAATGAAAATTCAAATCCTTAATTGCCCAGATCAAAATCATAAACATATACAACAGACGTACATATATGTACATATACAGTGAGAGAAGAAGCAGAGAATACCAGGGAGGGAGATATGATGGGTATGATAAAGAAATTAAGAAGCAGAAGAAGAATCAGGAAAAGGGAAAACAGTAGCCAGAAGGCGTCACCATCTGAATACAAAAGTGATAATTTTACGGCTAACAATCCCTCACCTGTGACTCTCT
>CAOGCB010119595.1:0-44137 GCA_948266635.1 Cnidoscolus chayamansa
TACGTGTCAGCTAAATAATGAATGAACAGTATACTCCACAAATTAATGGCTTCCCACGTTGTACCCTCTAACATACCATACCAAATCGTCAACTCTTTTAAGTCAACAACATTTCTTTACTTATTTTGAATCAATAAAATATGATCACGTGTTAACGGCGACGCCCCGTCTGATGACGGTTCCGTTATGGTGCATCAAATTGTAAAGTTGACCTTATAATTGTTTTGAGGACTTTTGGATCATACGTGGCTTTATCTCATTGCCAGTGAGGGTGATCTTGACAACTGAAGTGGCCATTCTGTTTTAGCTTATTCACATGTGAAATATGAAATATGGCTTTGCCTCTCTCTCATCATGGATAGCTCTTCTTCTTTCTTATACTTTCAGTGGTGAGTTTTGAAGATTCTCTGCCAAGCTGCAGCTGCTCACTAAAACAACACCATTCTCTGCCTACTTCATCCTATTAATGTCAAGGAAAGAAATCTGATTCAGAATTCTCTGTCCATTTATTTTACATGCTTTCCAAGATTACATGTACAGCCCCCTTAAACCTTCTTTTAGAATACAACCCAACTTTTTTCTTTGAAAATTTACAGGGTAAATGTTCAGATCAGTTGTACCATGTTGCATGCTTCTTCCTCTTTGGATCCGTGTCTTTTGAAATATAACATTACTAACTTTGAGGTAGCCAGACAGCATGTTTTCTGTTATGGAAACATTCCCTCCAGAAACTCGTCAAAGTTTTCATCATCATCATCAGCTCTATGATCGTCTCCTGATATTGAAGCCTTTTTACCTGTTCAGAATAAAATGCACTGGGAGTGTAAGCACAGGATTTCAGGTAGAGAGAGAGAGTGATTTTAACAAAGCATGCCATTGTCCTTTCAAAATGTAAACTTGTGTAGTTTAAGTAACACATCAATGCCATCTTCAAACCTCTTTTCCTCTTCTCTTTGTCCCCTTCATCATCACCGATTCTTGTTGGTTCCCTGAAAAGTAGACCGTTGGTCAGCCTAAACAGCAGAAATTCAAGCAATCATTATTTAACCACTACAACATGCCTTCGAAGGTGCAAGAAATCTATAAAGAGACATACCTCTTTCTTTTTTGTTCTTCCTTTTCCCTTTTCTCTAATTGCTCCTTTTCTTTCCTATTTTTGTAGTTGAGCTTTTCTGCACATCTATTTGTAATCACTCAACATAAGAAAATTTGGTACGAAAAAAAAAATGGCAACATTAATTCCATTTCTGTGGAATAGAGCAAAGATATGTTGTGCTGCATTGCAATAATCAGATTTATGCAAGAACTTCTAAATTAAAAAGCCACCAAGAAAAGGTTCTGTAACATATCTATGTTTAAGACATACTGCTATACCTCACTATTGTTTCCACGTAATATTTAAGACAGACTGCTATTTCAGCTCAATATCAGGGATCCTATTTCACGTAAAAGCACACAACATTTATCGAGCACATATTACTGGTGACTGTATGGACCACAAACTGATGATTGTCAAAATGAGAGAACTCTTGGTAGAACAATTTACAAGTTCTCACCAAAAAAAATTGTGTTCTTAAAAAGGAAGTAGTCTCTGAACAATAACATCATATGACCACCAAGCTAACAGAACAGAAGCATTAAACAGAGAATATAGTGATCGAAAGAAGTGTGTGCAATGCATGCGTATGTATGCTAGACCATCCAGACAAATTCCACAGAAAAGTTATACACAATCAAAAGGAGAAGGAAATGGCATAAGGACGCATCTCTTCCAAATTCAGTAGGCAAGCATGTAGCTGGCTGCTAAAATGGAAAAAAAAAAAAAAGAATTAATTACAAAACCAGGAGTAAACAGCCTTCATAAATAACAACACACCTTCCACAAGTTACCAACTTTACAAGGGCTTGCTTGCTTTCACCAGCTTCAAAATAAGAAAAGTTCACCTGCAATATACCAGAACAAAATGTGAAATATACACATGAATGGCAAATAAAACCAAGTCATGCATCATGGGACGCTCTTAATAGCACGCTTCAGGTTGATTCCATACATAAAATAAAGGCTAAATGACAAAAACAAAAAACCATTACCTTTTTTTTTGTGAATTTTCATTTTTAGCCAATATATGAATGAATATTACCAATGCACTCACTAATTGTTTGTAACATGTTTTGATGCTTAATTATGAATAAGTTAAAAAAATAAATGTTAAACCTAACTGCTTAATTAAGTATAAATGCATACCTCATAGCTTGCCAAGCCATTTTTTTCATCACAATGCTTGTTACCACATATAAACTGCCCTGACAAAATGGGTAATCAGTCAATTCATAATCTTACAACTAGACATTCTTTAAAAGTATAAAGAGCAGAACAATCAGATGACAGAGGAAAAAACTAGAAGTTATATGAGGGAGAAATCTCATTGAGAGTAAAGTTGCTTTCACTCTTTTTATTTATTTATAACAGTTGGTGGAGAAGGGGAAGCCTAAAAGGGAAAGAACCTGGGAATAGTGGAAAGTTAAATAAGTTAAAAACACTCAAACCAACAGCAGCATGGTATGCAAAGCACATTTTGTCATGGATAAAAGAAGAAAAAGATTATTTCTTAATTATTTCCTAAATGATAGAAATTCCTATAACACATCCACAATGAACACCAAATATTATAAATATTGAATGAAGAGAATAGAATACCTTTCCCAGATATGACTTCTTTTTCTGTCCTCCATCTCAAACCAATCTGTAAGGAGAAATTGAAAATACAGAAATTTATTTTGTACATAATGCAACTCAATATTAAAATTCTTAGCAACATAACTAGGCACCCATTTCTCATATCTTGTGTTTTTACATAGGAGTTCACTACTAATAAAGTTCAAAAACTCTTCTCTGTTGTTCCTTAAAACAATAGCTAAATTCTAGTTAAATTGTTGATTTCTCTATTAACTTGTGTTCAAATGGCCAAAGTCATGATTTGTGATAATATAATGGAATCAGAAGTTTCTATTGATAAAGAAAACTTGGTACATGAATTGAAGACAAGGCCACTAAGATCAGTTGCAGTAACAATTAGTCAAGTTTCTCAAAGCAGGAAAATGACTCAGAAGGTTAACAACTAGAAGAGGCACTGAAATACAGCTTAGTGCTCAACAGGAAAAAATGATAGGGCAGATAAAACCAAAACAATACCAATTGTTTTCACAAGATCTATTACATTTCTATTCAAATAATGTACTATAACTATAACTTGAAAACACACGCCACAAACTGAACAAAAAACATATTAGAATCAGATGGCGGCAGGAGATAGTAAGAGAGCATCAGTTTTATCAGAAGACATGAAGAAGACAACAGTAATATGTTTAAGTGTTAGGAAGACCGAAATTCTACTCTGAAATTCTAGTAGGTTTATTTCAGCATGATTTTGTCCTAGAAGCAGCATGTGAACAAGTTTCCAAAGAACTAGCTTAATTAACCTCACATAATGGTCAGAGATGATGAATTTAGTGAAACCACCAAAACATAATAATAACTGGCTCAAGATCAAATAATTGAAAACAGTTACTATTACATAACTTACATCATGGATAACCACATACCTTGCCACTCTTGTATCGTGACATGTCAGCTATGCAATATCTTCACAGAGTTAAAGTCCACAAACAAGGTTTTTAAGAGTTTGTCTTATTGCAGAATCATGGCAGCAAACAATATGATTTAAAACACAAAAAAAAAAGTTGACAAATAAAATAAGATTTTCTAACAAAGGATACTCTTTAAAGAGCTTATCATAGTAGCGCTTCACCAACTTTTGCTCCCAGGACATATCCATATCATCTTCCTCGGTACGTATGAACCTTAAAAGTTAAAGAGATAATCAACATACTGAAAGCAGCAGAGATAGACTATCCAACAATCAGAAATTCCTAGAATTTATGTAGGATGGCAAAGTCCATAGTTTTCATAGCAAATTTTCCCTGTTCCAGCTGCATCAAACTATAAGACTAAACCCCCCTCCCATCGACTATTTCTCAATCTAACACTTAAATGGAAGAGCTCAACTTGGAAGCCCAAAAATCAAGTTGAAAGACCAGCATACCTATATCCTTCTCTTAGGGTGTCCTGATCTGTTTTAACTGGCAATTTCACATTTGATGACTTTTCTTTCCCATAGAAGCTAACTGCACCAAATTGAAACAACCATAATACGACTAAAAAAATTCAACTCATCTTAATACACTACAATCTGGTCTAATCATCTAAACATAGCACATAATGACAACCAAAGGTGCAATTTTGTTCTACGGAAACAAAAATGTAAGGATGATTGTAGCCTTTCTTCCTTCCTCAGTGGAAGAGACTGTTCATCATCCATTTGCTATACGACATAAAGGATTTCACAAATAAACTCACCATTTGCACTATTTCCTTTATGTCCACCTTTCAGGTAAAAAAATTAATAACAAAAAATAAATCTTTTCGGCTTAACTCGATTAACAACTTGATTTTTTCACATTCCAAAGCTTTAAATCATCATTTGAGCTAAACCGACCGTACCATAATCGTTCAAAAATTTCTTATGCCGATCGTATGCATTGAGACCTCGAACGTGAGCTTGATATTGCCTATCAAAAACAAATTTCAGCAACGAATCCCCATATCAATACAGAAATCAAAATGTTGATGAGCTTTGAGTAAGAGGAAAAGAGATCCAGAAGGTACTGTTTTCTCTCTTCTCTGTCGAAGATTGCAGATTTCATAGACCCAAAAGAAGCCATTTTCCTCTGGTTCGAGATGTAAAACCCTAGTCTGTGGCTTTGGGACGTGAAGGACTTGCGACTCTCCCTCTTGCCTTTGAGCTTTAATAAAATTATTTTATTTTTTAATAAAATAAATAATTATATATCTTTAAATTTTTTATTTTATTTTTATTTATTTAAAAATTTCTACATTTAATAAAAATTAAAAAAAATTATTTTTAATAAAAAAACTTTTATATATTTATATTATTTATTTTTATAATTTTAAATATTGTTAAATATTAGAAATGGGTGCTTTGATTCAGAGAAAGAAGGAGAATGGTATGGAGTTCGTTGTTCACTCTTTCAACACCTTGAAAACATACACAATTCCTAAGAAAAAGCAAAGTATATAATGTCTCTAACCATGTCCCCCGCAAGCAAAGCTGCTCCAAGAAATCTCAGATGTGCAGATAATCCTCCCAAGCCACACACAATTCCTAAGCTCAGAAAATGGTGTGATTCTTGATCATGACATTGCAAGAAAGTGTTAATCTAGCTATTATCTCTGTCTTTCTTTAGCTTCATTTGCATTCTTGCTCTGCTCTCAACTTCCAACTTGTTCTTTATGCACAAGCCTATTCTTGGAAAATGGATGCAGCACAATTTGCCAAACGAGCAATTTGCAGAGAAGATCTCTTCAACTTTAACCCAATAATAACAACAGGAATGCAAGCAGCTTGTATGCTTGTTATCTCCCACATTTTTCATCTTATCTTGACACCTTCAGGACAACCTGGACCTGTTGCAAATATTATTGTATGTATTTCCAATCTTTTCTTGATGTAATAATACCAGATTTTCCAGGTTCTTGCAGTGCTTAAATGTTGTTGCTTTTTTGCAGGCTGGACTGGTTCTTGGTCCTTCATTGTTGTGCAGAATCAAAAAGCTTAAGCAATTTTTCATCCAGTCTTCTTCTTTAGAATACTACCAAGTTCTGACATTCAATTTTCGAGTCTTTTTTATGTTCTTGATCGGTTTGGACACTGATGTTCCTTATATGAAGCGAAATCTGCGTTTGTCAAGCACTATTGCATTTGGTTGTATAATCGTATGCACCCTTTTTGGAGCAGCTTCTGCAATCATTGTCCTCCATATATTGAAGTTCCACTACAGTAAATGGACATTGGTTATTGTGATCCCATTGATACTTGCAAATTCAGCCTCTCCTGTGGTCATCAGAATGGCAGCAGAACTGAAAATTGATACATTACAAGTAGGAAGATTAGGAATATCTTCTTCTCTGGTGAATGAAATGTCCTGTGTAGTATTATACTCTATGTACGTTTCTATTCAAACTGGGAAAAAGTTTGGAAATGGGATTCTTTGCCTTTTCATTGTTGTGGCACATGTTCTTTTGAACAGATACTTAGCTTTTTGGTTCAACAAAAGGAATCACAACCAAAAATATGTGTCAAACACAGAAGTTCTCGTCGTTTTCCTCCTTGTTGTAGCTACTGCAACCATTATTGAATCCTATGGTTATCTAAGTACCTTTGCTTGTTTCCTCTTTGGCTTGCTGTTCCCTCGAGAAGGCAAAACGGCTCGAACATTGCTGCGAAAACTTACTTATTCTGTTCACAACTTTATGCTTCCTATTTACTTCGGCTTTGTAGGATTCCAATTTGATGTGAACCATCTTATGAGTATTGAGAATACAATTATGATTGTTCTTATGATCTTGTTGAGCACAGGAGGAAAACTTGTGGGTACTCTTGCTGCATGCCATTACCTAAACATTCCAAAAGATGAAGGTCTTATGCTTGCTTTCATACTCAACTTTAAAGGCCATACTGAACTTCTAATTCTTGAATTAGTTCCTAAGTTCATTGTAAGTTTCTCTCTTCCCTTTTAGGTACTTAGTAGTTTCTATGCTGGATTAGCCCTTTTGCTTGTTTTGATTTGGTTCTGCTTTGGTTCTGTTGCAGGCCTGGTGGAATAGAAGACTTCATAGTTTAGTGGTAATTGTAGTAGTTCTTGACACATTGATTGCAGGATTAGTGGTGGTTTTTATATTAAGAACAAGGGATTATTACTTTGCTCATAAATATACTTCCCTTGAATCGCATGATACCGATACTGAGCTTCGAATGCTAGCTTGTGTTTATAGTTCTCGCCATACATCTGCAACAGTTGGATTAATCTCAGCAATGAGTGGTTCTCAGAATGCACCCTTTACTCCTTACTTGATGCACCTTGTGGAGCTTCCTGAGAAACACAGAAAAACCAAACTGATGTATCATCAACTACAAGATGGTGATCAGTTCAGTGATGAAGAGGAATATGGTGGAAATGATGTGCTAGAGATTAATGATGTGGTTGATGCCTTTACTGCAGATACCAAAATTCTCATCAATCAAAGAAAAGTTGTAGCATCTTTTGCAGCAATGTACGAGGATGTCTGCAGTGGAGCAGAGGACTTCCGAGTGTCGATAATTTTCGTGCATTTACATAAGCATCAAAGAATTGATGAGAAGTTGGAGAATGGAAAAGAGGGTATTAGGACAAGCAACCAGAAGATCATTAAACATGCACCATGTTCAGTAGGGATCCTAGTAGACAGAGGACACACAGGATTCAAGAAACCAGGATCAGAACTTGTACAGCAAATAGCAGTACTGTTTTTTGGAGGTCCTGATGATCGTGAGGCATTGGCTTGTAGTAAAAGGATTGCTATGCATCCTTATGTTAAAATGACATTGATTCGTTTCATGTTATCAGAATCAAAAGAACAACTCAATAAATGGACTAATGATAGTTCCCATAAGGATGATGAAGTCCTTCTTGCTATAGCAGATCCTGAAATTGAGAATGAGATGGATGATGCCTGTGTTGATGACTTCCTAAACAGGTAACTAACCTGACAACATAAAAAAAGTAACATTTACCCAGTTTGTGTTCTTTGTCTGTAACATGACAGCTTTCTTGGTCAGGTATGTGAAATGTGGGAGAGCAACTTTTGCAGAGAAGTTTGTGGAAAATGGGGAGCAAACAGGGAAGATTTTGAGAGAGATGGGAGAAATGTATTCATTGATCATTGTAGGAAAGGGTAGGAGAGGACACTCACCAATGTTAATTGGTTTGACAGACTGGGAGGATTGTCCAGAGCTTGGAACTGTTGGGGATCTGTTAGCTTCATCAGAATTGAGTTTCACTGGTTCAGTTTTAGTCATTCAACAGTATAGGAACCATTTGAACAAAAACCATGTTGATGAATTGTAGGAAATTTGCATGTTCGTAGGTTGCTAGTTAATCATTTGACAATGTAATTTCAAAATTATATTGTTTCCATGGAAGTGAACTTGATCCAGGTAAATTTAGAAATCTTGATTTAACCCTTTGATTCTTGGAGATTAAGATGAATGAATTTGAATCAAAATAATATTTTTTTACATCATTGTTCAGCAAGTACTTCTGTTACAGTTGAAAAATAGCTGCTGATCACTCCGACGTGGCACTGAACTATTGGCTAAGACAACCTTTGTCAAGCTTCACTGTCCAATGCATCTTTCTCTCTCTCTATTTGATTAATTTTTAATTTCTGGAAGACAAAAAACATTCCTTTTCGATCTTCATTTATATTAATATCTTCTTTGGATTTTTTTATCCAAAAGAACAGTAATTTATTGCAAAGTAATGATTGAGAGAATTGGAAGTGATGTCTTCTTCTTCATCATCTGATCTGCCTCTGAAATTCCCATAATTTGATTAATTCTCATCTTATCTCTTCTACTGTCGGCGGACTGCTTCTCTAGCCTCTCACAGTCAGAGCAGCTGCGGTGTCGCTTTCCTTCCTTGTAGGCTCGTTTCTCTCTATATATCACATCACTGTACATTCATTTACAGCTTTAAATCACATGTATCAGTATCACTCTGTTTCTCTCTAGATAAATGCACACAGAGAGAGAAAGAGGTGTATTAGCCTGCATTGTTTTGCTTGTCTACTGCATTCTTTTCTGTCATCCATCGGTCTTTGATTTCACCTCTGTAAGTCTGCCCCTATTATGTTTTCTCTAGTGAGATCTGATGGAGATTTTAGCAAATTACTCTTTTTTCTGAGCAGGTTGAATTGGGTTCCTCAGGGATCGAGGAATTGCTGCATTAGTTAAGATTCATTTACACGATTTGTACTGATTTAGAGTTGAAAGTTTCGACTTCTTTTTATACTTATTTTGTTGTCGATTTTCGTAGTTTTTATTTGGTAGCTAAGAAAGAAATGGAAAGAAAATTAGATTCGAAACTGCTGGCTGTGTGTAGAAGTGATTTATATTAGATTTGGGGTATATCTGCCATGTTTTTTACGAACTGGACTAGGTCTCTGTTTAGTATTGGGAATATCGAGAAGTGGATAAGGGAACTTAATTAACTTTTTTTTTTTTAATTTGCTGGCTTTATTCTCTTCTCTTATATTTCCTCAGCTGATAAAAGGATAAATCTCTCTCTCTCTCTCTCTCTCTCTCTCTCTCTCTCTCTCTCTAGTTAGAGAAAATGCTTGTTGACATAGTAATCTGAATGTGTTACTCTGTTTGCAGTTTTCTCGCCTAAGAATATGAGAAGGGGGAATCATTTTTTGTAACGTTGTGTATTAAGTATGCATAAGTGTTATTGACACTGAAGACTGAACTTACATTTCTATCCATTGTTCGCATCTGACAAAGAAGAGTAGGTGCCAATGGAATCAGAAGGTGAAACTGGGGTGAGTATCCAAATAAGTGGGTTGTTGCCTTTGATTTTGGTTGACTGAGAAATGGACGAAAATATTAGCGAATGCAGTAATTGCAGTAATTTGCTTTGTGTTGCTTCTGTTTCCAAAATGGGAAATGTTTCTTGCCAGAGAAACCAAATAGTTCATTTGTTGGTTGAGAGGGAACTGTTACTTTTCTTGGATAACTTGAAAGATGGGAAGTATTGGTTTTCTTTTTCTATGATGTCCAGTACCCACCTTGGATGTTTATTATAACCTTGAATTTCAGTTTTCTTCTGCAATTTCACACTACTTAATATTTTATGATGTACTATAGCTTTTGTTGTAGAATAGTTGATTTCATGTAGTTTTAGTTGGTGAAATTAGATTGATGGTGATTCCTTATTGAATTTCTCAAATGTGTGTTATGTGATCCTTGAATGCTCAGGCAAAACCCATGAGGAATCTGGGTGGACAAGTCTGCCAGATTTGTGGTGATAATGTTGGCAAAACTATGGATGGTGACCCATTTGTTGCTTGCGATGTTTGTGCTTTTCCTGTATGTAGACCTTGCTATGAATACGAGAGGAAGGATGGTAATCAGTCTTGCCCTCAATGCAAAACTAGATACAAAAGGCAGAAAGGTTTGTGAATAGAATTATGTCAGTGGATTTTTATCAGGTGTTACATGTTAGAAACTGAGGAGATTATGATTCTGAGCTCTAAGCAGCTTTTAGTTTATGAGATCTGTGTAATATTTTTCTTTATGTAGAGTTCATGCATATTTTCATTGTCCTAAGGGTAACCTGCTTATTTCAATGGCATTGCTAGTTTCTGAATGGTATTGTCAGTGATTGTTTGTATAATCTTCCAGGTAGCCCAGCCATTCTTGATGATAGAGAAGATGGGGGTGCTGATGATGGCACCAGTGATTTCAATTACTCTTCAGAAACCCAAAACCAGAAGCAGAAAATTGCAGAGCGCATGTTGAGTTGGCAGATGAATTATGGACATGGTGAGGATTTTGCCGCTCCAAATTATGACAAAGAGGTCATTCATAACCATATTCCACTACTCACCAATGGACATGAGGTAGCTCAATGAGAATCTGGTTTTTTAGTTCTGGCTTCACATGAAATTGAAGTAAAATTAATCCCAGCCATTGCAAACTTCTTAGGTTTCTGGAGAACTATCTGCTGCATCACCCGAACATATTTCTATGGCATCTCCTGGAATTGTTGGTGTGAAGAGTATCCATCCTCTTCCTTACACAGCTGATGTCAGTCAATCGTGTATGGAATGTCCTGTCCATTTTTTTCTGGTCCTGTGTGATATTTCTTCCAGACTTCAAGGTTTTGATTGCATTCATTTTGCAGCTAATGTGAGGGTGGATCCAATGAGGGATTTTGGCTCATCAGGATTGGGAAATGTGGCTTGGAAAGAGAGAGTTGATGGCTGGAAGATGAAGCAAGAGAAGAATGTTGTTCCTATGAGCACTGGTCAAGCTCCTTCTGAAAGGGGTGTTGGAGATATCGATGCCACCACTGATGTGATTGTGGATGACTCCTTATTGTAAGTTCCTACCTGATTAAATTCTATCAAATATCAATTCTCAATGCTCTTGCAGAAATGAAATTCGAGATTACCATGCTTTTCTGCATCCTTTATTACAAGGTTTTTGTTATATTTTATTTGGGACACTTCAAATTCTCAAGATTCCCAGAATCTATTTTATTCTTCGAACATTTCTCCTCGATAATGAATGTGAATAATGAGCTATGTGCTAACTGCTCTCATCATCAGTCCATTAGGCTTCATGCAAGTGCAACTTTTACCTTTGTCATTTATTTCTTCAAGTTTACTTAGGGCTTTATCTAATGCTTATTCCTTTCGGTTATGCAGGAATGATGAAGCTCGACAACCTCTTTCGAGGAAGGTTTCTATTCCATCATCTAGGATTAATCCATACAGGATGGTCATTGTTTTGCGGCTGATTATCCTTTGCATTTTCTTGCACTACCGAATAACAAATCCTGTTCCTAATGCATATGCTTTGTGGTTAATATCTGTGATATGTGAGATTTGGTTTGCTATCTCTTGGATTTTGGATCAGTTCCCTAAGTGGCTGCCTGTAAACCGCGAAACATATCTTGACAGGCTTGCTTTAAGGTATTATAACTCTTCTCTTTGTCCTTGTGCATCTTGCTTGTGATCAAATCCTATTCTGCACATTTCAATTTCTTGTATTTATTGGAGTGTGTTCTTTTTGTCATATTTAGATTGCTAATTGCTTTTCCATATTATAACAGATATGATCGTGAAGGAGAACCATCACAATTAGCTGCTGTTGACATTTTTGTTAGTACTGTGGACCCATTAAAGGAGCCTCCTCTTGTGACTGCAAATACTGTGCTCTCTATCCTTGCAGTTGACTACCCAGTCGACAAGGTCTCTTGTTATGTCTCTGATGATGGTGCTGCAATGTTGACATTTGAAGCTTTGTCTGAGACTTCAGAGTTTGCAAGGAAATGGGTACCTTTTTGCAAGAAATATAACATTGAACCAAGGGCTCCAGAATGGTACTTTGCACAAAAGATTGACTACTTGAAGGATAAAGTGCAAACATCATTTGTTAAAGATCGTAGAGCAATGAAGGTAAGTATATGATACATGTGTACTTGGTGAAATGAATCTCTACCGTAGTTAAATTTGTCATATATTTCTCCTTCCCCTTCTATTGTAGAGAGAATATGAAGAATTCAAAGTTCGAATTAATGGGCTTGTTTCTAAGGCAACAAAAGTTCCTGAAGAAGGATGGATTATGCAAGATGGTACACCATGGCCAGGAAATAACACCAGAGACCATCCAGGAATGATTCAGGTAATATCATTTGCCAGATACATATCTATTTGCAATAAATATTGTTAAGAATCCCATGTCTAATAAAAGCATCAAGGGTAAAGGGCATATAAGTGTAAAAGTTCAACTAATTGGTTAGTTCTACTCTCTTGGCAAAGGTTGGTCCAAGGCCAAGTAGCCTAAATTTAGTGCTTCATAGATTCTTGCCTCCACCACTGATCGAGCCCAGTTTCAGTTCAATGTCCCAATTTTGGCGTTACATTTCAGTTTCAGGCCCGTTTGGATGTTAAGTCCTAGTGAGACCTAAATTGGTTTTAGGGTGAGGATTTCAAGTTGCAGATGCAGCAAACGTCCTGTAGGTTGCCACATGAGGGGAGTGTTGAGAATACTACAGCTAATAAAAGCACGAAAATGCAAAGGGAAGATAAGGGTGAAAGGCCAACTAAGTTATCTGATAGTTCTGACCTCTTGGCAATAGTTGGTCCAAGTCCATTGTGAGCCATTTCATACTTAATGGATTCTAGCCTCCAGCCCAATTATTCTCCTCTACCTTCAATTCAAAATTCTAATAAATATAATTGTTGTTCCTTTCTTTAATTATGGATGAGTATGGGCTAGGGAAGCTGAATTCCTTTTTTCTTCCAGGCATTAGTGCTATTGTGCCACTAATTCTGTAATTGTTATGTTTCAGGTTTTCTTAGGCCAAAATGGAGGCCTTGATGCTGAGGGTAATGAGCTGCCACGGCTAGTTTATGTTTCACGTGAAAAGCGTCCAGGCTTTCAACATCACAAGAAGGCTGGTGCCATGAATGCACTTGTGAGTAGTTAACAATGGAAAGTTGGAGATTACCTTCATTTTTCTAAGCTTTTCTGACTTTTGCTAACACATGCAACTCTTGCAGGTCAGAGTATCAGCTGTCCTTACTAATGGGCCTTTCCTGTTGAATCTTGATTGTGATCACTACATAAACAACAGCAAGGCATTGAGAGAAGCTATGTGTTTCCTGATGGATCCCAACCTCGGAAAACAGGTCTGTTATGTTCAGTTTCCCCAGAGATTCGATGGTATTGATAGGAACGATCGATATGCCAACCGTAATACTGTTTTCTTTGATGTAAGTTTTCCATCCCTTTCTGAAGTGATGAATTCTCTTCCTATAAAACACCATTCAGGATCCTAATTAGGATTTTTCTGTAACATGTTTGGTATGACTGGATGATTATGAAAATCAAAAGATGATAGCATTAATTGTTGATTTTCCTTAGTTGTAATGTCTATTGCTTTGTAAATTCAGATAAACTTGAGAGGTTTGGATGGTATTCAAGGCCCTGTTTACGTGGGTACTGGATGTGTCTTCAATCGGACAGCTTTGTATGGTTATGAACCTCCTCTCAAGCCCAAGCATAAGAAACCAGGGTTCCTATCTTCACTTTGTGGTCGATCAGGAAATAAGAGTTCAAAATCAAGTAAAAAGGGCTCAGACAAAAAGAAATCTGGAAAGCATGTAGATCCTACCGTGCCAATTTTTAGCCTGGAAGATATAGAAGAGGGAGTTGAAGGTACCCTCTTTTTTAGCTATTACCCTTGTATGGCTCATAAGAATTTACAGTGAATGGTACTTTTAACATCTAGAGTTTAGTCAACCATGTTATAATTTTGTTCTTTAGCTATGTTGTTTATATATCTTGTCACTTAAAGAAAAACGACTGTGGACAAATTTCAGGCATGGCTTCGATATAATATCGCTAGTCTGCAATTTTGTCAGTGAATAGCTATTTATATATAACAGCAATGATCATGCCAGGTAGCTGAATTGATTGATGAAAGTTGCTTTTGTGTATTGAAATACTAAGTGTTATTAGATGTGCACTATAAATTCAGGTGCTGGATTTGATGATGAGAAGTCACTCCTAATGTCACAAATGAGCCTGGAAAAAAGGTTTGGCCAATCTGCTGTTTTTGTTGCTTCCACACTTATGGAAAATGGTGGTGTTCCTCAGCCTGCAACACCAGAGGATCTTCTTAAAGAGGCCATTCATGTTATCAGTTGTGGTTACGAGGATAAAACAGATTGGGGAAGTGAGGTATATTAATTTCATTCACTCATATTCTTTCCCTCCCTTGTAGGGTGCTGCTCTTTCCTCTTTCTCTTTCCCATTTGAAATTTCCACAGCAGATGAACACATCATTTGAATCTATACATAAAAACCACATCAACATCCTGCAAACTGTGCAATGTGGTTTTTGACCACTTAAACCTTCCTTCACTTTATGTTTGAGGCTTTTGTGGATAAATTATTTGTTGCCGGATTAAAACTTTGTCACAGCTTATAAAATTAGTTGCTTTTATGCAGTGGTCATATTTGTTTCTGTTCATCTACAGATTGGATGGATCTATGGTTCTGTTACAGAAGATATTCTCACTGGATTTAAGATGCACGCCCGTGGTTGGCGATCAGTTTACTGCATGCCCAAGCTTGCAGCCTTTAAAGGGTCTGCTCCTATTAATCTTTCAGATCGTCTGAACCAGGTTCTTCGATGGGCTTTAGGTTCAGTGGAAATTCTTCTGAGTCGGCATTGTCCAATTTGGTATGGTTATGCTGGTAGATTAAAATGGCTTGAGAGGTTTGCATATGTAAACACCACCATTTATCCCGTCACAGCCATTCCTCTTCTTTTGTACTGCACACTTCCAGCTGTGTGTCTACTTACAAACAAGTTCATTATTCCACAGGTTAGTTATATCTCAGTTATCTGTTAATATAGACTCTTCATGTTAACTTGCATTTGTAGCTTGAAATGAAAGTGATTTGAGATGTATTTAATGAATATGACACTCCCCTCCAAATGCAGCATGCTAAATTTCATTTTGTGGGTGTTCATCTTTCTGCAGATTAGTAATCTTGCAAGTATCTGGTTTATATCTCTCTTTCTTTCCATCTTTGCAACCGGCATTTTGGAGATGAGATGGAGTGGTGTTGGAATCGACGAATGGTGGAGAAATGAACAGTTTTGGGTTATTGGAGGAGTTTCATCCCATCTTTTTGCTGTTTTCCAAGGACTGCTTAAAGTACTTGCTGGTATCGACACAAACTTCACTGTCACCTCCAAGGCATCAGACGAGGATGGAGACTTTACTGAACTTTACATGTTCAAATGGACAACTCTTCTAATCCCACCAACGACCCTCCTTATCATTAACTTGGTGGGTGTCGTCGCCGGTATATCTTACGCCATCAACAGCGGTTATCAGTCATGGGGTCCTCTCTTTGGCAAGCTTTTCTTTGCCTTCTGGGTGATTGTCCATCTCTATCCATTCCTCAAAGGTATGATGGGTCGTCAGAACCGAACACCCACCATTGTTGTGGTCTGGTCTATTCTGCTTGCTTCTATTTTCTCTTTGCTGTGGGTGAGGATTGATCCTTTCACCACAAGAGTTACTGGACCAGATGTTGAGCAGTGTGGAATCAACTGTTAAAACATAAATGTGAAAGATTTCCAAAACATCCTCATTGAGGAGATGAAGTTCTGCAATTTTTGCATATTTTTTGTGCTCTTTCTTGCCATGTGAATCTATATATCTTGTAGTTATTATACATAAAATTATTCAGTTGTTCCATGAGTGATCAATCCTGTAATATATGAAATGGCAAAGATTCTATTTATGCTGCAACTTCATGTTCACTAGCAAGCCCTCCATCGATCTAACTGTAAGATTATTTATATGAAATGACAAAAAAATAAAGAATTATCATGGTCTTACATAGAGCTCTATATCCACTCTTCCTGACACAACCGTTTCAGAGATCACGTACTACCCAACGTGTTCAATCTTGATCTTCTCCTTTGCATGCAAATACACAACGTGTCCTCCCGCCAATTCCTTGCATGGTTCAACATTATCCCTATCATCTTCCCTCCTCATCCAGATCTTGCCACGTATTAATACCCAGCATAACTTAGATAAACACTTACCCTGGAACACTGGATGTCGGAAACGTGTCAACTTAGTATAAGTTGTTTATCTATATATGTAATAGATTGCAAGCGTCTATGCTATAATCTTGCTACGAATTTGCAAAAAGAAAAGTGAAAATCAATTGGGTTTGCTACAAAAGATCTTCATGCAATGGCTGTTACGGAAGAGCCCATCCTCTCTAGACTGGACCGTTTGGACAACATGGTTAGCTTTCCTTAGTTCTTGGGTTTTCTTTATTGCATTGCTCTTTAGCTTTTCTTTCTTTTTTATAACATTTTCTTGGTTTTTTTTGTTTCTGTTGTCATTAGTTGAGGGAGCTAGAGGAAATCATAGGCAGCTGCAACAGATCACCAAAAAGTTCATGTGAATCGACCCCATCAACTGGGACCCTCACAAGTGATGGTCAAATCTCATCCGTTGATTATTCTCCAAGAATAATTACTCTAGAGAAGCACTGCCGTCCTATCAGCCGTGTGATGATGGAGACTGAAATTAAAGGCACACTCGTTGAAAGGCTCGACCATGTAGAGCAACGTTTACTAAAGGTAATCAATGATCAAAGTGATTAATTTTAGCGGTTAGATTATTAGAAAGTGCATCTGATGAGATTGATGTTATTGTATTTGGATCAGCTGTGCATGCAGTTGGAAGAAGAACTTGTGGATGAGAAGAAAAGAGAAGAGAAGACTGAGAAAAAGGGCTTCAAAGGACTTATTAAAACCATGGTTAACAAGGGAAAGAAGAACCCAAAAACAACAAAGGAGTGATTATTAGTTTTTTTTTTTCATCATCTTTGTATAATTTCTTTGTTAATTAGTTCTCTTCATTGACATTAATGTTATAATTAAATCATATAAAGAGTCGGTATATGCTAAAGGGGTGTCTTAAGTAGTGTTTGTATGCCGGGAAAAATAAAAAGAAAAAGATATTAAATTAATCACAATAAACATAATGATGAAGGATGACTCAGATTCTTTTTGTCTCTCTGAAATTTTCAATGCCGTCCCCAATTTTCCACAATTTTCTTATATTTTCTCTCTGAAATTTTATCCATTTTGAATTGTCTCTGGAAAAAAACTACTTTGAATTTTAAAAACCTATATTCCATTTTCTATCTTTTTTCAAGAAATTTTAATTTTAAAAATAAAATAAAATAATAAAAAAATAAATTATGGACTAAAAAATCTAATTAATAATATTTTTAATAAAATGATTAAAGATATGATTTTTATTTAATTGTTTAATTAAAAAAGTAGAAAAAAGTTGCTTTTATTGGGATATTATTTTTATTTATTAAAAATAAATAATTAAATAAGAATATGAGGGTCTCCGCTGAAGTCAATATCATCAAAAAACGAATCTTAGAATTCACACAAATCAATGGTAGATATGATAACAAACGGTCGTATTCACATCCACAATCACTCCCATAATGTGGGACCCTTATATTTGAACAGTGCGGGACCCATCTGCTTGATGACAAGTCTATTCTAATTTCTATAAAGGGGTAGTAATCCACAATGCTGAAGCACTGTATCTGCCTCACCATAACAAAACCATTTCATATATATATATATATATATCATTTAAAATATTATTTATATATTTATAAATTAAAGTTGATATTTCAGCATAAATTCAACTTTAAATATCACTATAATTAAAAGTGATTATTTGATCGGTTCTATTTAAAATTAAATCGAATTAAAAAAATTAAAAATTAATTAAATTAAAAATTAATTAAATTATATATAATAAAAAATTAAATCAAATCAATTAAATTAAAAAATTAAATTAATATAATTAAATCAAAATAATTTAATTTAATTATTTAATTTTAACCGAATACTTCACACACTCAACATTAATAATTTTTTACGGTGTTACAATAATATATTTATAAAAATGCATTAATTTGATTTTTTTAATTTTTTATTAAAATTTAATTTATAAAATTAGAAAAAATATTAATAAATAAATAAAATAATTAATTTTGGGAGTAAAATGGATATCTTAATATAAAAAAATAAAAGGATGTCTAAGAAGCCAGATGTGATTGGTTCCCGGAATGGGAACTGATGGAGTGTATAGAAGAATAGGAGGCAAATTAAACGAAAGCATATGAATTTAGGTCCACATAGACTCTATCAACACTCCAAAACAAACAGGTCACTATCATAGACAAGAAGATTGATAAGTTTTGGAAAATCATGCTTTGATTGATTGATTGATTGTCACAATTCCATGTGAGCATTAACACACAATACTTACTTTTCAAAAAATTAAAAATAAAAATTGATCCTGCTTTTCTAATCTCTTTAGTAGAAGTACTCCTCACGTGAATTATGATATACAGTAATATAGGATTTAATTACGTCGTAATGGGAAAGGGATACTAAGGAGTCGAAAATTTTAGTAGTGAAAAGAACGTTTTAATTTATAATTCTTTCAGAAAAAATATTAAGATTTATAAGTTCTGTTGAATCTAACGCCGGAAGTCAATACTCATTTTTGTTGACTGAGATTAAACTCGAATTTACCTATTTAATTATTATTTTTAATTTTAAATCTATCATTCGAGTACCAACTGCTCTATATCTACCGGCGTCTTTTCTAATCTCTATCAAGTTAACTTGTAGTCCAAGTTTGTTAGAAATGGAATTTTGGCAAGAAACAAACACTGCCATTTCCCTTGGAGATGCTGTGAAGTGAGGGCCTGCAATTTATATCCACTTCTGTACCATGCGTTTGTAAGTGAAACGTTTCTTTCTTTCTTTTTTATTTCTCTATTTTATATTTGAAAATGAATGCACGGGAGAGAATTTTTTCATTTTTTTTTTATTTTTAACATAAATAATCTAATATTAATCTAAATTTATACCGAATAAATTTGGTAAAATATTATTTATTAATTTTTTAAAATGCTCTATATTCAAAAAGCGAATTCAAAACTTTTATTGATTTTTAAAAATATAGTGATGTATATATAATTTGGAAAAGTTTAATAATTTATTTTTACTTTAGTTGTGAAACTACGTGAATGAATGGCCTATTAGCTCAGTTGGTTAGAGCGTCGTGCTAATAACGCGAAGGTCGCAGGTTCGAAACCTGCATGGGCCATAATTTTATTTTTTAATAAATTAATTTGACGTATATAACTATCTTGATAAACCCAATTTAATTTAATTTTGAACAAGGTGATGGTCTTTGAATTTAATTAATTTATATTTTTCTTAAATAATTTGAAAAAACTAAATTTAAATTTACTAAGCGAATAAGATATTTTTAATTACTAAATTATATAAATTTACCCTAATTTTTTTAATATTACAAACAAAAATAAAAAATAATAATAAAATTTATCAAGAAAATTATAAAAATTGATTAACAAAAATATATTATCAATATTTAAATTAAAAAAATTAAAAATAAATAAAATATATTTTAAAAATTAATCAAATCATAATCTTTCATTTATTTGATGGGATGATTAAGATTATCTACAGTTAAACTCTTATTAACGGATATAACTCTTTTGGTATAAATAGCTTGTCGGTATGGGAGTGTATGTTCTTATTTAGACATCTGTTTGGGCTATTGAATTTTCATTATAATCCTATTAGTATTAGTTTGTGATCTCGACTCAGTGAATTATTTCGTAATACATTATTGATACTAATTTTATATTTTATCTCTGTGGATCGATGAAAAAAAGCTTAGATAAAAATTGTAATTATAAAAAAAAAAGGAAAAGAAAAAGTAAGTTGTACCAAACTAAGTAAAACAAACATAATAGTTTAGATATGAACATATTTTATCTTATGTTAAAATCTCCTAAGTTCACAAAGTGCAGATTGATCTAAATTGTGGTATCCCAAATAGAATCATGGCCACTAACTAGTTAGTGAGATTTAACCAAATCAAGCAATGATGATTAGTTTTAAAACGACAATAACCACTCCAATTTGTTTTGTAATAAAACACTTAGTGGGTATGTCCATTTCCCACTAACACTTCATGGGTGACAAAGATAAAAGATAAGGGCAATATAAATGCATAGTGGGTATCTCCAATCTTGTCTTGGACATTGAATGTCTTGTATTTTTGTTATGTTCAAGCAAGACAATGTCTTAGGTCCATTTGATATTAACTATGCAAGATTTTGCCAATTTTGGATTGGAATCAATGATTTTGGATAATTTTTTATTCTCTTCATCTTACTCTCACTCCCTAAACACAATCTTACATTTCCATTTATTGTCTTCCATGTTTAATCATTTTTTCTATTTTTGTGATGCCGACTCTGTGATTTCTATTGGGATTTTATGGTAATTAACAAAACAGACTAATTATTTAGCGATCATAAAAAATAAAAATTATTGTAATAAAATAGTCTTGATTGGATCATTATGGATGTTAAAATTTCGACTATATAAAAATACCGGAATCCTAACAAATATGCATGTTATCATAAATCATGTTTACATTATAATTTTATAATTTCTATTTTTTTGACATATTTTGATATTTTCATTTATATTTTAATTTTTTATTATATTTTTTTGATATATTTATTTTTATTTATTTTTAAATATTTTAAAAATGTTTCGTTTTAAAAATTTGAATTTAATACACTTAGTTTTTACAAAATCACAAATAGTAATTCTTTTATTATTTTAATTCAATATTGGTTGACATAGAAATATGGGGACATTTGCAAATAGAACAAAAATAAAGAACGTAAAAGCAAATAAAGAAGTCCTGAAAATTTAAAAATAAGGTCCCTCGTCCGCTATTTGTCCTTCATGCCTTTTTTCCACTCTCGATTTGACTCCTCAATTTAATCACACTTCACCACTACCCTGACGTCCGCTTTCATGTACTTCTCTCATTGGCGGATTCCAAATCCCAATTCCACTCCACTTTTCCATCCCCTTTTCAAGTCCGAACCCATTCAACCGGTTGCCCTAACCTTGACTTTCCTTACCAAACCGGTCGTCCACCTGATCTTCACTCACCGGCCTAACCGGTCTTTAAAAACCTCAACCGAGACGCAAGTCCTCAAATTTGAGTAAAATTTCAATTTCATTTGGTGTGCATTTCGATAGCATTTCCTTTACATTCCTCTCCCTCTCCCCAATTTCTCCGGGATTAAATTTAAATTCATTCCTAATTTCCTTGCATTTCATTTCAATTTTGAGCGCTCTCTCTATCTCTCTCTCTCTCTCTGCAAGAAAGAAAACTTTTCCGTCCATTTCCTTTCCTTTCCTCGCGCTCCTCTATATCTGCAACAAGTTCCTCTCTTTCCTCCTACTCTTTTTGGTTTCATTGATGGAGACTGAAGCTGCAAGTAGTTTTCTACTTCTACGGCTTTTATCCATTACGCTGCAGCCTGCTTAGCCCGATGATCTTTTCTCTCTAGATCAAGTATGAGTTGAAGCTCTTTATCTGGATCCGTTGATTTTTAAGTATTTAAGTTTATTCTCCCTTCAGATTAGATAATCGGTGAGTTGATGTATGCGTAAATTCGTTGTTGATTTGCATTGATTTCTGTTTCTAGGTAATTAAATTTAAACTATGATCTGTAGTGCAGTTCAGCTTATGATTAGCTGTTTATTAGATAAACAAATATTCATTTAAGATATCATTAGCTAAGTGGGATTTCAATTGGGTTTTTTTAGTTAATTATTTTCTGCTGATGTGGTCTTCTGTTTAGTTTTGTGTATAGCTTTAGTGATCTTATTGCAGTATGTCTTGGTGGTGACATTTGGTGATTTTTGTGACCTTTAGCTAATGTTTTGATGGTTTTTACGTTGTACTGTATAGGAAATGCAGAGAAAAAAAAAGAATTGAAGAAATGCTTGATCTGTCGGTCATCTAAGATTATGTTAATACCTGTTTTGACTTTTTTGTTTTTTTAAATTTGTGTTGGTTGTAAAGCGTCCTCATTTATGTTGATGGCTAGATTTTAGAACAAGGCAATTTGTAAAGGTTCCACAGATGGAAGCTGTATGTTTGTTGTGTTGTTGGGCTTGATTATTTGATTACAGTAGATACTTTTGAGTAGTCTATGTTGCTTTTTTGGGATTCTCCATGAATCTCTAATGATTTTATTCCCGCACAATCTTCATGAAAGAGTCCTGTTATATTCTTCTTGTTCATATCCGAAATTTCTCATCTAGAGATTAAGAATCTTTGCTTGTGTTAAACTTGCACAAGAATAGTTTACTCTGCATAAGAATAATTTGGACGATTCAAGACTTAGCTTTGCATCCCAATTTTTCTGATCATTCTGGGGTGTCATCGTTATATATATATTTTTGTTTATACTTGATAGAAGATTATGTTTTGCACTTGTTATGTCAAATTTCATGCAAAGCTAATTTCTCCTAACCGTTCTTGCACGTGATCAATCAACTGCTATATTATTAGATCAACCTGTACCTCTGATGATAAATTAAGTTTCTGAAATAAGTTATGAATTCTTTTTGCTTGGTATTCCAGCTAATTGAAGAATGTGTGGTGGTCCGGATCGATCATCAAAGTCATCTGCTCCATCTCCATCTGCTGCAGAAACAACACCTAACACCAAAGATATGAATCATCTAACTGTTGAAACTGGAGACTCCTTTTGTAGTTTACTTGACCTTGCAGCTAACAATGATGTTGAAGGCTTTAAGAGATTGATAGGGCGTGATGCTTCCTCAATTGATGAGGTTGGCTACTGGTATGGCCGTCAAAGAGGATCAAAGAATATTGCTCTAGAACACAGGACACCTCTGATGGTTGCTGCTACATATGGCAGTGTTGATGTTCTTAAGTTTATACTTGTTCATACAGATGCTGATGTTAATCTCTCATGTGGAAGGGACAAAACTACTGCTCTTCACTGTGCTGCTTCTGGTGGATCTCTTTATGCTGTTGATGTTGTTAAACTGCTTTTATCAGCTGGTGCAGATCCAAATAGCCTGGATGGTAACAGCCATCGCCCCATTGATGTTATTATTGTTCCGCCAAAGCTGCAGAGCCAGAGAGCTGCTCTTGAAGAGCTCCTCTCAAACTGCGTTTCTAATGGTACATTAGGTGAGCATAATTCTACTGGGTCTGTTGGTGAGCACTCTTCTAATGGTTATGTTGGTGATTGCTTGCATCTAAGGGTGTCGATAAGCACTTCACCAACCCTTTCCTCATCCTCAGAAAATGGCTCACCACCTTCTCCTTCTGTTTTGGTATCTTCTCCAATGGCCTCTAAGTACAATGATATGCCGTTAAGTACCACAGAGAAAAAAGAATATCCAATTGATCCATCGCTCCCTGACATCAAGAACAGCATCTATTCAACAGATGAATTTCGCATGTACTCCTTCAAGGTCCGCCCATGTTCTCGGGCATACTCGCATGACTGGACAGAGTGTCCTTTTGTTCACCCAGGGGAGAATGCACGTAGAAGAGATCCTCGGAAGTTTCACTACAGTTGTGTGCCTTGCCCTGATTTTCGCAAAGGGGCATGCAGGCGTGGGGATATGTGCGAGTATGCTCATGGTGTTTTTGAGTGCTGGTTGCACCCAGCTCAATACAGAACTCGCCTGTGCAAAGATGGCACTAGCTGCAACAGACGGGTGTGCTTTTTTGCCCATACACCTGAAGAGCTGAGACCCTTGTATGTTTCTACAGGATCTGCTGTCCCTTCACCCCGTTCATCTGCATCTGCAGCTAGTGTCATGGACATGGCTGCTGCTTTGAGCCTTTTGCCTGGTTCCCCATCATCAGTATCTGCCATGTCTCCTACCCCATTTAACCAATCAATGTCCCCTACAGCAAGTGGCATTTCTCACTCATCTGTTGCATGGCCACAGCCGAATGTGCCGACACTACATCTCCCAGGCAGTAACCTTCAATCAAGTCGATTGAGATCATCCCTTAGTGCCCGAGATATCCCACCTGGGAATCTTAATATGTTACCCGATTTTGAGTCCCAGCAACAGATTTTAAATGATTTAACATGTTTTTCGCAGTCACGTAACAGTTCTGCATCTTTGAATCGTTCTGGTTGGTCAAAAGCACTAGCCCCATCAAATCTTGAAGAGCTCTTTTCTGCTGAAATCTCATCACCCAGATATGCTGATCAAGCAGCTGCAGTTTTCTCCCCCACACACAAATCAGCTGTTCGCAATCAGTTCCAGCAGCAGCAGAGCATGTTATCACCCATCAATACAACTGTTTTCTCCCCAAAAAATGTGGAGCACCCTCTACTGCATGCTTCTTTTGGTGTTGGATCTCCTGGAAGGATGTCACCGAGAGGCATGGAGCCTGTTTCCCCACTGGGTTCTCGTCTCTCTGCTTTTGCCCAGAGGGAGAAGCAGCAGCACCAACAGTTACGAAGCCTTAGCTCAAGGGATCTTGGTTCAAACAATCCTGTGTCCTCTATTGTTGGATCTCCAGTGAATTCTTGGACTAAATGGAGTTCCCCAAATGGGAAATTAGATTGGTCTGTTAATGGAGGAGATGAACTTGGTCGCCTGCGAAGATCATCATCATTTGAGTTTGGAAACAATGTTGAGGAACCTGACCTTTCATGGGTCCAGTCTCTAGTTAAGGAATCACCTCCTGAGATGCGCAAGGAGAAGTGTGGTGTGCCTGTTCCTGGTGCAGCATCTTCTGGTGAGATACTGAATCCTAATTCTCAAATTGATTCTGTTTTGGAATCTTGGCTGGAGCAGATGCAGCTCGATCAGCAGCAACAACTTGTAGTCTAGTGAAAATCATTCATTTTTACTGATTGAGATAGGTTAAAAGAATTTCCTTGAAGGTATATATATATATTTTTTTGTGGGGTTTTAACTGATTGGAAAGTGAAGTTGGAAGGCATCCGTAAGGTATGAAAAGAGAGGTTGAAGGTAAAGAATTGGCTTAAAGTTTCACGGAAATATTCAATTTTTTACCATTCATTTTTTATAGCAAAGATTGGAAGGATGAAGTCTCCCTGGACGATGCTAATGAAACCAGTCCCTTCCAATATTCCTGTTTCTAGGATCAAATTCTTTTACTGTCATTTCCTTTTCAAAAGTGAAGCTTTAGTTACATGTTTCATTTTTGCAATGAAACCATGAGTTGTATCTTTTGATAACATCTTTTTCATCAATATTTTCATTTTCTGGATCTGTTTACTGTTGTTGGATAAGAGAGGGTGAGAGGAGGTTAATCCTTTTAAGAGCTACAATGGATGATGTGTTCCAATGAGAACCATTATTTATGGGGGTCGGATAGTGAGGAACCAATATGTTTCTTTTGATAATGTAAAACTTGATTAAAGTTATTAAATTCTATACCAGTTTTTTTGTTTTCCTACAAATGGTTTCCTTTGATGGGCACACGTCATCATCATAATCATTTATGTTTTTGCATCCATTACTTGAACTTCACTTCTCTTTATTGCTACTCCAGTGGATGATTTTTTCTTTTGTGATTTGAGAAAGAGGGGCAGAATTTCAGTACATGTTGTGGTGGAACCCACCTGAGGGTACTGTACTGGTTAAGTGGATTATATTTCGGCGTCTTATAAATCTTTATTCACGAGACTATCAAATGTGATATGATATGTTGGTTTTGTTGTTGTTGGTTTGGGAGGGGATATTTTTCGCAGTACAAGAAATGGGGATCTTACTTTGTAGAGATGATGGGGCCTTTGTCTGAGAGTATGGTGTCATTTACCTTTTCAGATGCCAATGACTCACCCCGAAAACTGGGTGGTTAGACATTTATGATGGTGATGGACAAATAGGTGTGTTTCTCTCTCTTTCGTTGATTATGAATTTCGTGGGGCATGGTTTAGGACTTCAGGGCCTATGCCTCTAATGTATCTCAGAAACTTGGGTTGCTTAAATTTGTAGCGAGTTTTTGGTCTTAAAGCATCATGGTGTCTTTATTAGTTGATTACAAAATATGTAATTTGGTTGCTGATTAGGACCCTTTGATACAAGCAAGTTTCCTTTTATTCCCTAAAACATTCATAAATCCTTATCTCTAAGCATCATTAGCTATTTGACAAATGTTATTGATGCCCATTTCAAGCATGCGCCTTCTTGTGTGGTTTTGACAGATTCAATGCCCTTTCATCATGCATTAAACAAGTTTTTTTTTAGATGAGAACAAAGGCTATTTCTAGATTCTTGGGTGGCAATTTTCTTGCCACTTTTCTCTCTTTGATTCTCCAAGTCAGAGCATGGAATTTGAGTTACTTGTAATTTGTCTAATTATATTGCTAGAAATTTTGCAATGAGCATATTCTTGAGAAGCACATCTCCATAAAATCCGAGTATCTGAATCTTTTTTCCTTATATTTGACTATGAAATCGACTTACATTAATATTAAAAGTTATAAATACTTTGATAGTTTTAAAATGATTCCAAAAGAGTAGGTTTGAATCACAGTATTATATGGGCCCTTGAAGTATACAAAACAAAGGAAGGATTATTTATTAGAAGGATATAGTAGGCAAAAGATGGTTTGCCTAATCACCAAGTTAACATAAAATTAATACAGTATCATGTGGCTGCAGAAAGCAGCATATATATGTTCCAGAAGATGACATCAAAGAAATATTATTCAATGTTCAACTTCCAGGCCCTATCCTGCAAAGACAGCACTAGTTTCTTTTAATGATTTTGTAAGAACGAGGAACTAGATCATTGAAAAGATCACACCAAGTTTTTAGCTTCTTTCTTTTGTCATGCTTCAAAACTAACATAAGTTGGTGTTTTCTGCTTGTCTCATATAGTGAATTCGTGCAGTGAGCTACTTGCAGGATCTTCATAAGTTCTGGTTTTGAGAATGGAGTTAATATATGGTACGAAATCTTTCACACCAACAGGTCTTGGCCACACAAGATAAAATGGGCCTGCTGCTCGAGATGTAAAAGAAAACATGAGGAATCAGTAGCTGTTGAAGCCCCAGGCCAACAGCAAAACTCAACTGCAGAAAGTAGATTTAGTGGAAACTGAGAATCATGGAGTGATGAGGTCCCTGTAGGCAAGCCTGAAATGCAGCCATAGGCGTCTAACCAAGCCTCGCAGCCAGATATGACCCTAGAAGGATCAACAGTCGGTAAGCAATACCAAGAAAGATTACTCAAACAACAAACTTAGTTAAATAATTGACAATTCATTTTGGAACAAATGCTTATAATTAAAGATTAATGAGGATTTTTTTTTTTTCGGAAGTCAAAGGAAAGTAGGAGATTTGAATGAAAGTTTAATTATACGCATTTACCATCAGATTATACTGACAATAAGGATCATGATTTTTAACATGTGAATAAATCAAAATTTAATTTTATGTCAATTTCCTCTTAAATGACAAGAACCAGAGATGCTTAGAGATTTCACACTCATGATCTTAGGAGAGTGAGTGCTCTTTGAGGCTTGCAAATGTCTTTCTTTCAATTTGCTCACATCAAAATTGTACATTTTAATAAATAATATTTAGTTTTTTTTTCATTAATTTTTATGATTATTTTAATATTATAATAATTAAATATTTATAATTTTATAACTATAAAATTAATACGATAATAAAAATTGTAAAAATTAATTAAAAAATAAATATATTTTAGCTATTTAATATTCTACTAATAATTTATATAAATGTAAAAATTAAATATTAAAAAAATGAGAGATTAATTAGTTAATAGTACCATAATGTATTTTTAACAATAAAAATGTTAATTGTTTACTTTTATATAATTATATTAAATAAATAATTAATTTTATATGAAAATTAATTAATAAATTTTAGGAAAATATATGAATATATTTATTTTATTATTAAAATATATAAATTTTAATTCACAATAGTTAAATATATAAATTTAACATTTTAGAATAAAAAAGAATTTATAAGAATTAAAAAATATATGAAAAGAAATATAAATTTTAAATAATAGGAAAAATATATTTTATATTATTAAATTATTAAAAATATTAATTGTTAAAAATTATATGTATATATATTTCTGTTTATTATGAAATTTAAATTTAAATATTTTATTATTAAATTAAATAAATTAATGTATTATTGTTAAAATTTAGCTCAAAATTAACGTCCCCTTCTCTCTAGGTGCTTCGTCTCGATTTGACTACTCAATTTAGTGCTAACGTCCGCTTTCGTGTACTTCTCTCGTTGGCCGATTCCAAATCCCAGTTCCACTCCACTTTTCCAACTCCTTTTCAATTCCGAACCCCTTCCACCGGTTGCTTGACTTACCTTACCAAACCGGTCGTCGACTTGATATTCACTCACCGTGATGCGATGCGTTTAAGAATAAAACAGGCATACTAATCTTGAAGACTCAAAACAGTACATATGAAGAAAGTGAGTGAAATGGGGCATTTAGAGCTTCTTCTCCAGAGGCTTCGGCTGTTACCCAGTTTGTTATGGGGCAATTGTCTTTCCTCTGCACGCGATCCTTCCTCTACACGGCTCACCTACAACAACCTGCACATGAAGCATTTCCTTAAATTCCGCTGTATCTAGAATACTCTTTTCGGTATAAATAGTCTATTTAATTGTAAAAGAGAAGGAGAGGAGAAAGATTAATGAATTAGAGAGTTGCACTGTGAAGCAATTCTATTCCTATTTCTGTTTTTTATTTCACTTCATAACAAATGGTATCAGAGCTTCCTTCCTGGCAAACATGGCAGAGTTGACCCGATCACAGGATATGAGACAAGAACTAATGGCGATGATCATAGAATCAGAAAAGAGACAAGATGCTAAAATGGAGGTGTTATTGGCAGAATTAAAGAATCTGTCCAGCCATCTGAGCAAGGGAAATGAGAAGGTTGGAGAAGAAAATAGTGATGCCGGAAGCATACCCAGAATGCACAGAAGGGAAGAAACTCTATGGGGTAGTGCGATCCGATTGGAATTTCCCAGATTCGAAGGAGAAAGATTGGAGGGCTGGCTGTTGCGTGCGGAACATTTCTTTGAAGTAGGAAATGTGGCACCAGAGAGCAGAGTAAAGGTGGCAGCTCTGCATCTTGAAGGAAGAGCTCTTTTGTGGCACCAAAGCTACATCAAGCTTCAAGGCGTAGCAGCTTATGAGGATTGGAATGGGTACGTAAAGGCTATTGAATCCAGATTCGGGAGTCGTGCATTTGAAGATCCAATAGTGGAGTTTGTGGAGTCATTTCAATGTGACAAAGCACTTGAGTTTGTGGAGTTTGTAGCTCTTCCATCACAAGCACTACCTGCTACCCCACCAGGACATATGGCCATTAGGAGTACCACTGTAATTCTCTCTGGTCCATTAGGCCCGCGGGGAATTGATACAATGACTCTGTTTGTTTTGGATGGAGGTTGTGCTTTTGAACGATCTATCATGAAAAGGGGACGTGTAAATCCTCTTTTCAATCTTTTGTTTGAGCTTGGCTCAAAGAAGCATGCATACTACGTTAGGAGGCTGTATTCTTTTGCCCCGAAGAATACTCTTCAAAGATGGCGAACTGAACATTTTATCGTGGTATTTGATAGAGGAAAATCAATACAGCGCCTCAGCCCACAGCAAGGAGCCCACAGCATGAAAAAGAGTAGATGAAGGGAGGAACTTAATCAAATCTCCTTGAGGACAAGGAGAGTTTAAAGGGGGAAGTAATGATACGATGCATTTAAGAATAAAACAGACATACTGACCTTGAAGACTTAAAACGGTACGTATGAAGAAAGTGAGTGAAACGGGGCGTTTAGAGCTTCTTCTCCAGAGGCTTCGGCTGTTACCCAGTTTGTTATGGGGCAATTGTCTTTCCTCTGCACGCGATCTTTCCTTTGCACAGCTCACTTACAACAACCTGCATATGAAGCATTTTCTTAAATTTCGCTGTATCTAGAATACTCTTTTGGTATAAATAGTCTATTTAATTGTAAAAGAGAAGGAGAGGAGAAAGATTAATGAATTAGAGAGTTGGAAGCAATTCTATTCCTGTTTCTATTTTTTATTTCACTTCATAACACACCGGCCTAACCGGTCTCTCCGCTTCATTAAAAGCATCAAGCTCGAGTCCTCAAATTAGACTCGCATTTCAATTTCATTTAGTGTGCATTTCGATAGCATTTATTTACATTCTCCCCAACTTCTCCGAGACTAAATTTAAATTCATCCCAAATTTCCCTGCATTTCATTTCATTTCATTTCATTTCATTTCAATCTCTCTCTCTCTCTCTCTCTCTCACTCAGCCTCCGCAAGAGAGAAAACTTTTCCGTCCATTTCCTTTCCTTTCCTTGGGCTCCTCTGTGGTCTGCAACAAGTTCCTCTCTTTTTTCCTTCCTCTCTTCTTGGTTTCATCGATGGAGACTGAAGTTGCAAGTAGCTTTCTACTTCTATGGCTTTCATCTATTACACTGCAACCTGCTTCGTCCTTTGATCTTTTCTCTCTAGATCAAGTATGAGTTGAAGCTGTTCTTTTGGATCCGTTGATTTTTAAGCATTTAAGCTGATCCTCCATTCAAATTCGATAATCGGTAAGTTGAGGTATGCTTAAATTCGTTTTCGATTGTGCATTGATTCTGTTTCTAGGTAATTATGTTTATAACTATGATCTGTAGTGGAGTTCAGCTTATGATTAGCTGATTTGATTTGTCATTTGACTTTTAAGCTTGCATTAAGAGAGTGTTTATTTCAATAGCTAAGTGTTATTTGAATTTATGATTTATTGTATAGGAATTAAAGGGAATATAAAAAAAAAAAGAATTGAAGAAATGCTTGATCTTTCCGTCATATAAGATTTTATGATAATACATGTTTTGACATTTAAATTTTTTTTTTGTTGGTTTTAATGCTTTCTCTTCTATGTTGATGGCTAGATTTAGAACTTGGTTTTCAAAGGTTCAACAGATGGGAAGTTTTATGTTTGTGTGTTGTTGGGCTGAATTATTTGATTACGGTAAATACTTTGAGGCGTCTGTTTTTTTTTTCTCTTTTTTTTTTGGGGGGGTGGGGGGGTAGGGTGGGGTTGGTTCTCCACAAATCTCTAATGATTTTATTCCTGCAAAATCTTTATGGAAGATTCCTGTTGTATTATTCCGATCATATCCGTAACTCCTCATCTAGAGATTAAGAATCTTTGCTCGTGTTAAACTTGTACAAGAATAATGGTTAATTTGGACGATTCTAGATTGTGACCAGATCTTCTTCATGACATATTCCTTTGTTGATCATCTTATAAACTATTTTACTTCAGTTTTGCATCCCAATTTTTCAGATCATTCTAGAGTGTTATTGGTATATATATTTTTGGCTTATCCTGAATGGAAGCTACTTATGTTTAATTTCATGCAACGTAAATGTAGGTTTCTGAAATGAAATCTGAATTCTTTTTGGTTGGATTTCTAGCTAATTGAAGCATGGGTGGTGGTCCGGATCGATCATCAAATTCATCTGTTCCATCTCCATCGACTGTAAAAACAACACCTAACACTTAAGATATGAATCATCTAACTGTTGAAACTGGAGACTCCTTTTGTAGTTTACTTGACCTTGCAGCTAACAATGATGTTGAAGGCTTTAAGCGATTGATAAAGCGTGATGCTTCCACAATTGATGAGGTTGGCTACTGGTATGGCCGCCAAAAGGGATCAAAGAATGTTGTTCTGGACCACAGGACGCCCCTAATGGTTGCTGCTACATATGGCAGTGTTGATGTTCTTAAGTTTATACTCAATCATGCAGATGCCAATGTTAATCTCTCATGTGGAAGGGATAAAACCACTGCTCTTCACTGTGCTGCTTCTGGTGGATCTCTTAACACTGTTGATGTTGTTAAACTTCTTTTATCAGCAGGTGCAAATCCGAATTGCCTGGATGGTAACAGCTATCGCCCCATTGATGTTATTATTGTTCCTCCAAAGCTGCAGACCCAGAGAGCTGCTCTTGAAGAGCTCCTCTCAAACTGTGTTTCTAATGGTTCATTAGGTGAGCATAATTCTACTGGGTCTGTTGGTGAGCACTCTTCTTATAGTTCTGTTGGTGACTGCTTGCATCTACGGATGTCAATAAGGACCTTGCCAACCCTTTCTTCATCCCTAGAAAATGGATCACCACCTTCTCCTTCTGTGTTGGTATCTTCTCCTATGGCCTCTAAGTACAATGATATGCCAAGTACTACTGAGAAGAAAGAATATCCAATTGATCCATCACTCCCTGACATAAAGAACAACATCTATGCAACAGATGAGTTTCGCATGTACTCCTTCAAGGTCCGCCCATGTTCTCGGGCATACTCACATGACTGGACAGAGTGTCCTTTTGTTCACCCAGGAGAGAATGCATGTAGAAGAGACCCTCGAAAGTTTCATTACAGTTGTGTGCCTTGCCCTGATTTTCGCAAGGGGGCATGCAGGCGGGGGGATATGTGTGAGTATGCTCATGGGGTTTTTGAGTGCTGGTTGCACCCGGCACAATACCGAACTCAGCTATGCAAAGATGGCACTAGCTGCAACAGACGGGTGTGCTTTTTTGCCCATACACCTGAAGAGCTGAGGCCTTTGTATGTTTCTATAGGATCTGCTGTCCCTTCACCCCGCTCATCTGCATCTGCAGCTAGTGTCATGGACATGGCTACTGCTTTGAGCCTTTTGCCCGGTTCCTCATCATCAATATCTGCCATGTCTCCTACCCCATTTAACCAGTCAATGTCTCCTAAAGAAAGTAGCATTTCTCTCATCTGTTGCATGGCCACAACCAAATGTACCGACACTACATCTTCCAGGAAGCAACCTTCAATCCAGTCGATTGAGGTCATCCCTTAGTGCCCGAGATATCCCACCTGAGGATCTTAATTTGTTGCCTGAGTTTGATTCCCAACAACAGATTTTAAATGATTTAACATGTTTTTCCCAGTCATGTAACAATTCTGCATCTTTGAATCATTCTGGTTGGTCAAAAGCACTAACTCCATCAAATCTTGATGAGCTTTTTTCTGCTGAAATCTCATCTCCCAGATATGCTGATCAAGCAGCTGCAGTTTTCTCCCCCACACACAAATCAGTTGTTCGCAATCAGTTCTAGCAGCAGCAGAGCTTGTTATCACCCATTAATACAACTGTTTTCTCCCCAAAAAATGTTGAGCACCCTCTATTGCATGCATCATTTGGTGTTGGATCTCCTGGAAGGATGTCACCGAGAAGCGTAAAGCCTCTTTCTCCAATGGGTTCTCATCTATCTTCTTTTGCCCAGCGGGAGAAGCAGCAGCACCAACAGTTGCGAAGCCTTAGCTCAAGGGACCTTGGATCAAACAATCCTGTAACATCTATTGTTGGATCTCCTGTGAATTCTTGGACTAAGTGGAGTTCCTCAAATGGGAAACTAGATTGGTCTGTTAATAGAGGAGATGAACTTGGTCGCCTCCGAAGATCATCATCGTTTGAGCTTGGAAACAATGTTAAGGAGCCTGACCTCTCGTGGGTGCAGTCTCTGGTTAAGGAATCACCTCCTGAGATGCTTAAGGAGAAGTTTAGTGTACCTGTTTCTGGTGCAGCCTCTACTGGTGAGGGATTGAATCCTAATTCTCAAATTGATTTTGTTTTAGAATCTTGGCTTGAGCAGATGCAGCTCGATCAACAGCAACAGCTTGTAGTCTAGTGGAAATGATTCATTTTTACTCAGTGAGATAGTTTAAAGAATTTTCTCCAAGGTATATATTTTTTATGGGTTTTTAACTAATGGGAAGGTGAAGTTGGGAAGCAACAGAAGGCATGAAAAGAGAGGTGGAAGGTAAAGAATTGGCTTAAAATTTCACGGAAATCTTCAACTTTTTACCATTCATTGTTTAAAGCAAAGATTGGGAGGATGATGCCTCTCTGGACTATGCGAATGAAACCCAGTCTATGTTAGGTCTCACTCTTCCGATATTCCTGTTTTTAGGATCATTTTTTTACTGTCGTTTTCTTATCCAAAGCGAAGCTTTAATCAAATGTTTCATTTTGCAATGAAACCATGAGTTGTATCTTTTTATAGAAACTTTTTCCTCAATATTTCCATTTTCTGGATCTGTTTACTGCTGTTGAATAGTAGAGGGTGAGAGGAGGGTAATTCTTTTAAGAGCTACAATGGAAGTCCATTATGTATGGGGATCAGATAGTCAGGAGTCAATATGTTTCTTTTGATAATGTAAAACTCGATTAAAGTTATTAAATTCTATACTATTTTTTCGGGTATCCTACTTACGGTTTACTTTCATGGGGATCGTCATCGTACTATTTGTTTTGTATTACGCTGCCTTAGACTTTTCTCTCTATTGCTGCTCCTCTGGATGATTCTTTTTTCATTTGTGGATATGAGAAAGAAGAACAGAACATCTGTACATGATGTGGTGGAACCCACTTGAGGGTACTGTGGACTGGTGAAGTGGATTATATTTTTGGCTTCTTACGATCTTTATTCACAATATCTTCAAAGTTGATATGATGTTTTGGTTTGTGGCATTTGTTGGTTGGGAGGGGGATATTTTTCCTAGTACAAGAAATGGGGATCTTATTATGTAAAGATGATGGGGCCTTTGTCTGTCTGAGAGTTTGGTGTCATTCCCAATGACTGACCCTAAAACGGGGGTGGTTGGGTATTTATTTAATTGGGAGATGGACAAATGGATGTGTTTCTAGTTTTCTTTTTTGTTAACGGTGAATTTTGTAGGGCATGTGTTGGGACTTCAGAGGCTATGCTCTTAGTGGCTTTTCTCATAATGACTTTTCAATCATTAATTTTCTTTACACAAGATGTAAATCAAGCTGCTATGCTTAAGTTAAATAAACTGTATTACTCTACCTCTTTAAGGCTTGGAATCAAAAAAAGAAAAAAGAGAAGGTGGGATTCACAGTATTAAGTAGGACTCCAAGTATACAAGATAAAGGAGGATTTATTCAATTTAACAGTAAGTTAATACAACATTAGTATATAGTAATCCATAAAAGAAACATGTAAAGAACTGCTGAAAGTAGTATATATATGTATGTGTCCAGAAGACCATATCAAAAAGGGGGGCAAAAATAAACAAGATAATATAAATAGCTGAGAAATTCCTAAGGCAACAATCCAGCTCCGAGAAAACGCCAAGGTCCAGTTCCAGTTCCCATCCTGCATACACAGTAGTACTTCTTAATGGTTTGCAAAGAAATAAACAAATCTTGAAAAGCAGCAATTATGAGACCTTTCTTTTTATCGGAGGTAGAGACATAAGTAGATTTAGAGATAAAATTGGAATTTTGTTAAAACTATGATGATTTTAATGGTCTATATAAGCATAAATCAGCTCATGAGACATGACCTACAACGGATCTTGAAGGATCAGTCTACGAGGCACGCCTTAAAAATGACTTAAACCTAAGGCCCTGTGCCACATTACACGCGGACACACTAGCATACTTTTGGTTCAAGGCTTATTATTATTTTTTAATCAGAAATAGAGATATACAATTTAAAGATAAGACTTAACTAAATAAACCTAAGGCACGCACACTCCACAAAAAGGAGAATTATGAGATCTATCAGACCAGGCCACACAAGATAATATGGGCCTGTGTTAGCTATGATGCACGTGGAGATACCAAACTATTTTTGAAACCCATACATACAACACAACCGAGTGGAAATATGGTGCATCAGTTGCTTTTGAAAGGGAAATTACCTCCATACACCAGCAAATGTACGTAGCCCCATGAAGATTGTTAGAGCAACCCATATTCCAACAAAACCACCAGTTTTAGACAGAACAAAAATGGTTGCAATGCTTGCTACAGCTACCAGAACCTTAAGAACACAAGAAAATAACTAATATCAGGACATACAGACACTCACATTCTGCCTCTTTTGTGGTCTAAAAAATGGCCCATCCACTACCCACCATAGAATAAGCAGAATATGCAAAATCAGAAGCTCCGAAGTTCACACCATCGAAAACAAAGGCTATTGAGTTGATAGGTTGTGTAGCTGCAACAAACTGATGGGTACAGATACAAAGTTCAAGTTATTGATACCCAAAAAGAAGTGAAAAGAGAGGAATGGTTTTAATATTACCGGAATGCCTATGCTTATAATGTGAAGAACATTTGGATCTTTTGAGAAAATTCCATCACCAAAATGCAGACCTAGTCCAACAACAACAGCTAGCCCCAGGCCAAGAACAAAACTCATCTGCAGAAGAAAAAGACTACTAAGATTCTGATTGCTTTAGTGGAAACTGAGAATCATGGTGGTCTGAATTAGTACCTGTAGAACCCTGGTGGCCGTGGTTGTTGCCTTCTGGTAATCCTTCTCAGCAAATGCACAAGCAATAATTGCCTAAACGAATGACAAAAAAGAAACACATTACAGGGTACTTTTAACAAGTACTAAGCATGCAAAGGGCAACTCAGTTTAGGACATTATTCTTTTACCTGTCCAGCAACAGCCAAGCCGTCAGCAAGAAGTGATGAGGTCAACCACACCTGTAAGCAAACCTGGAATGCAGCCATTGGTGTCGAACCAAGCCTTGCAGCTCTTGATGCTGCCAAGGTCACACAGATTGTAGCAGCTATTACTCTGGCCAACAATAGGAAACCTGTAGTCCCAGCAGGGAAATGAAGTTTAAAGGGTGATCAGGTGCATGAAGTAGCCTTATCCTTGCTTCGTATAGAGGCTGATTCACAAAATCAACACAACATATAGAAAAAGATTTAGGAACTCCTTACCATTTTTTAGAAACCGACCAAATTGCAAATCTTTTCCACTTGGTGGTAAGAGATCAACTTTTTTCATCAACCTCCACAATAGGATCAGTGAAATCAAGTACCTAGAAGGATCGATATTCAGTAAGGAATACAAGAGTTGATGTTTTGGAGCAAATGGTTATAATTAAAGATCAAACAATACTGAGGATGATGATTCTTACTGAGAAAGAACATGTGCAATGGCTGCACCACTGACCCCCAACCGCAAGACAAAGATAAAAATTGGATCCAAAATGATATTTGATACATCTCCAATAACTATCAGAAAGAGCAAATTCAAAAGGGTTAAAAAGATGAAGTTCATGAATCTCAAGCTAGCAGAATTGACAAAAAATGCTGAAAATATATAAATGAAAGAGTTCTCTCACCAGTGGCATACAAAGGAGTTTTTGTATCTTTAAATCCTCTAAAGACCCCTTGCATGGCTAGAGACAGAAGAACTGCAGGAGAACCTAGTGACCTTAATGTCAAGTACTTCCTGGCAGGGGTTAGCATGGGAGAACCCTATTCAATTCAAGAGAAGAACTGTCATTTTCCCACAAACAGCAGCACAAGCTACTTTATTCAGCAGGATGAACATTATGATGATCAGAAAATTAATTTACGTCAATTTCCCCAGCAAATAAATAGATTGGAATCAGGTAAAGATAACCAGAAATACTTACAGATTTCACACCCATGATACTGAGGAGAGGTTTTGCACAGAATATGAGGAATATAGCCTGCACAAGACCAAGAATGCCTCCAACAATGAGTGCTGTTGAGGCTGAAGGGATGTGTTTCCTTTCCTTCTTATCAATATTTGGTTTTTCCTTAACACTTTTGCCTTCAATATAACTGGGAGACTTGCATGGTACGGCCTTACAATCTGCTGAAGGAAACATCAAAATTGAACATTTTAAGATGATTATCATGTTCCGATTTCAGGCATACCGTGAGAGATATAGATAGATAGATAGATAGATAGAGAGAGAGAGAGAGAGAGAGAGAGAGAGAGAGAGAGAGGGAGGGAGGGAGGGAGGGAGAGAGTACCATCCTCTGGAATTGTGTCATCCTTTTCAGTGTCTGCTGGTGATCCTTTCTCCAACTTCTCAAGCATGACATCTTCTGGCACCAACTCTTTCATTTCACAGGTTTTATCTGAATCCATTTTCTCCAGTGCCTCCCCTTTTTGAGACTCATAGCTTACCTTCTGAAACGTATCTTCCTCAGCAACAAATGAAGTAGTGATACTGACCAATGGGAAAATGGTAACCTTCGATGCTTGATTGAATATGGCGATTGAAACTCCTACAGCAGCTATTTCCACAGGTCCTGTACAGTTAAAAAAATGAAGATCAGATGGAAATGCAATTTAAAATGCAGGCATTGCACTAGATATAAACCCACAACAGAAGAAATAGACATGGAAGCACACCTAGATGGCCAATGAATGCTGTGTCAATGAGTGAAGCAATAGGATCAGCAGCTAAAGCCATAGCAGCAGGCACTGCAATCCTTAGTATCTCAGAACCAAGTTCATCCATCTTGAAAACAAGTCTGTAAATTATAACCCATATTAGCTAGATCATATAAGATCTAAAACCACTCTATCTATGAAACTATACCTTGCGTCTCTAAAGAAAACCAGGAGTGGCATCTTCCATTTTCTCTGAGTTAGCTGCAGAGCACTATCCTCCGCCATGATATAAAACAAAGTTCTAACTCTTTATGTTGTAAACAACTCAATTTAGCTTGTGGGGATTCCCAAGAAAGATTCAATTCTCACAAGCTAATATCTGTAACCTGCAGCATTCATAATGTGAATTAATTCAGAAGTCCATCAACAACCAAGAATCAAGAAAATTACAGACATTATCGCTAACATATTAGAAACCAACCTTACTTTGATAATCAAGAAACGCTACAGATGAAACCGAAAGCTAATGCTAGTGGAAAAGAGAACTCAAGGACAACATGTCAAACGAAATTTGCCTCTCAATGAAGAACCTGAAAGAAAGTAAGTATGGACAACTGCAAATTCCAAGCTAGCAGACTACTGGTTTTTATAAACAGGTTTGGACTAAAACTTATATAATACTGTTTCGATCCTCAAAGGTAAATCATTTCGCTTCTCTTCTACTCTTTTTATAATTAAAACACTTGTTTTATAGCTAAGAATGCATTGAATTTTCGCCTAAACAATGGAGATTCAGGTGTTTTCTGAATTTTAGTCCGGCACAAAACTAGCCTGAAAGGTCACAGAAGAGTTGGCTAGCCTAGAAATACAGAACCCAGAAGAAATAATACTATATTTAAAAGATCACAGTGATTGGTATTTTTATTTTACTACAAAAATCAGAGGAAAAGATCATTGAAAAATGTGAGTCATGTTCACATAATGCAAGAACCTCCCTCGGATCCGTATGTCCCCTGTTAGGAGCAGAACAAGATGGAGATGCCATTGCAATTCATGTACAAACAGACATATGTATCTCTCATTCCTTCGTAGATATTCATTTCAAAATATTTCATTATATGACTATTTTTAATAGTGTCGAGACAAATCCTCCATTATTTAAACCATTACCGAAAGGTAGAAACACAAGAAATTATAGAATATCTTTTAGAAGTACCTAACTCGGGCAGGTTGCAAAATTATGATAAATTTTTTCTATAGTTTAAAAGAACGTACATTTAGCATAAAAAACACTACTACTAAGCATAAAATTTTTTTATATAATTAACAGTTAGATGATTATACGACCATCTCATCTCATGGATTCCAACAAAAAAATTGAAAAATGATTAACGAGGGACGAAAATGTTCATATTGTTCATATCTTGCGTAGTCTTTTCTTTCTGGGAAGATTCCAAGGTTGTCTTCCCCCAGTTAAATACTCAAATAGTGGGTCAAATTGAGGATTATATATATATATATATAGAGAGAGAGAGAGAGAGAGAGAGAGAGAGATAGAGAGATTATTATGAACTGTATTATATATCTTAACAGTCCGTACGAATAAATATTTAATTTTTAAATAAATAAAATAAATGGAAAAACCTAGAAAAAAAGGACATATGCCAAGTTGTGATGAGTTCATGGAAGCTTCATTGCTTTTATTAAGTGGGTTAAAAGGATGTGGGGATGATGAACATTATATATTAGCCATTGAAGCATGTGAGCTTCAATGTATGTAACTTAGCTCATAAATCTCACAAGAATGCTTGTATGCATGCATGTAACTCAAACCTTTCTCAATTTCTAGATGTGTATAGGATCATTTGCATGCATATTTATCCTAAATATATGGATCATTGTCTTCTTTTTTTTACGAGTAAAACTCTCAAATCAAATCCGATTAATAAATTCGAGAAGTATGTTAAGTGAAAAATCTTGAAAAAAATACATAACATTAAAAGTAACGAAATCGTCTAATAAACGGATTTAAGATCATAAATTCTTGAAATATTACTAATAAAAACATTAAAATGCAAAAAAGAAACAACAAAAAGATAGCAAAAGGGATGATAACAATTTAGACCTAACTAAAGGGAAAATATAATTAATACACAAAGATGATGATGATTGAAGTGTACCTTTGTTTCTGAAGTTATTGTCCTCTTTGCAGCAAACTTGAAAGCTCTCCTTTACATTGCAATGCCAAATACTAACCCATCACTTTCCTTTTATGGACTCATTTTCCCTCTCAAATTATTCTCTCATCCCTTTAATTTAATTAAACAAAAAACCAATGGACAAAAAAAAATCAATCAATCCCTAATAACTTTAGTTTAATGAAAGAATTATATATATACGATTATTTAAATTATCAATAAATAGTTTCATTCGTCGATAATTTAATTGTTAATATTTCAAATTATCTTTTTTAACGACTATTTTTTTTTTATAATTTCATCGGTGAATTTTTTATTATCTTAAAGAATTAAAATTTTGTTTTTTTTTAATTTATTAATAATTTCAATATCAAAATGATTATGAAACATATATATATGAATTTGGAGGTTTTGTATGGAGGAAAAAAAGAAAGAAAGAATAGGTGGAATCCCACTAATGATTTAAGCTAAGAACATTGTTGTATATGATATTGTCTAACTTTATATTACAAAATTAAGTGGTTTTAGTAGGTAACAATACATACAAGCTTTTAGCTAAGGTGGGCTTTGTAGGATCTCCAATATTACTACCACATGCTTCACTATTATAATTACTATCACCTAATTTTCTCTTTTTTTTTTCTTTTTTTTATTGGGTATGTTGAAAAAAACAATAACTTAATTAATTTTAAAATATTATCTTTATATGAATCTCATTTGATTTGATTTAATAATTAGGTTAAAGGGTTAAATTATAAAATAAAATAAAATAAAATAAATAGAGAATAGCATATAATTATATTAAACTTGCTTAAATATTATTTTTTTTGGTTGATGAGATGAGAATTCTCCATTACAACCACTCAATGAGAGGAGAAGGTACACATAGTACATTTCTTAATTTCAATACCTTTTTTAAAGATAATTTTATATTTTAGTTCTAGATTATTTTTTTTTGGTATGATTTATTTTTGAAAATAATTTGAAAGATTTTTCTTTTTTATTTATTTTGGCTTAGTGCCATAACACCTTTATTTGAACCAATAATAACCCCCAAATTGATAAAAATAACTCTTTTATTATAGCTCGCGAACATATCAATTATTATATTATTTTAATAGAGTTTGAAGTTTATTACCTTATTTAAAGCATAAATTTGTAAATTTGATATTATTAGTAATACCGATTATCACAAGAAAAGTAAAGATATAACTATTGTAATTCGTCGATAAATAATGATAAATAATTTAGATGTCAATAATTTAAATAATCAGTAATATAATTTATCAACTTTTTTTTATGATTTGATCGATAAATTTTATTGTTATGTTTTTTTATTTTTCTTGTAATGATCATATGCAAGTTTTGAGTCAAATAGGTGTAAGAAAAAAAGGGTTAGTAAAAGAAAGTGATGATGAAGGCATATGTATATATATATATATATGAATGAAGAATAAAGTAGAAAGATGAAATGCACTTTGGAGTGCAACCAATAGCTCATGATACCACAATGTCAAGTTCAATTAAACAAAGATGATGGAATTCCACTTTCGTGTGGCAATGGCATATTAATATATATTGCATGCCATGCCAATTTCAATTAACTTAATATTAATTGGATTCTAGTCATCTTGCTTTTTCTTGTTACGCACTATACATTATAATCTATATATATAATTTACATTATAAGATTGGATTTTCATGGCTTAAATAGAGAATTTTGATCCAATGATTTCCCTTTTTCTTTTCTTTAATATGAAGTTGTGATTAATGAGGATAAGTTTTGTCATATCATAAAGACAAAGTCACTATTGAAATCTTGGAATCTACTTTCGTGTGGAAGACACACTACCTAATGCCAACAAGCAATACAAGTTTTCTCTTATTTTAAATTAAGAAATTTGTAGCATTTTTTTATTTTTTATTTTAAATTAAATTTATCAAAAATATTTTGCAATTTGTTGGTTGATTTTTTTTTCTCAAATTAATTGATAGATTTGAAGTTAAAAAAAAAAAATTAAAATTACAAATGGATTGATAAATTAGTATAAGATTATATTCTAATAATATATTGATGAAATTTAAATTTATAGATCATTTAAATTATTAATAGATTACTAAATTCTAATATTATAATATCGATTTTTATTTATTTATAAATAAATTATTAATAAATTATAACCGATTCGAAAAATATATTATTTTCGATAAATTTTTATAATAATAGAGACTAAGTAATTAATGTATATTTATAATAATAGAGACTAAGTAATTAATATATATATATTTTTTAACTACTAAATCAAAATAAATTGAATGATTATGCTATTTTTTTAATTATAAAAAAAATAGTGACGAAATTTATCGACTGTTTAGATTATCGATACAGAAATAGTCAATTTTGGCTTAGCAAAAATTCCAACAATATATATATGTTGTCTTTTACCACTTCAAAATGAAGATAAATGTGGAATTGATTTTTAAAATCAAGAAAAGATTACAAAATGGTGATTAATAAGAGAGTGGTGTCACAAGAATGTTGTCATTATGAAGTGATTAATTAATTTAACCCTAATCATGCTTAACACCAACATAAACTATTAGTTAAGTGCACCATTAGACTATGTGAGAGTTCCCTAGTCCATAGATATTGCCCCCTCCATCTTTACATGATAATATAATTTACCCTTCTTTTTTTTTCATGTTTAATGGGATCTTTACATCCCTATTATATTTTTTTAGTCATAGATATGAAATTATTTTGTATTAATGTACTTATAATATATGAGAGTATGATGATAAGTGCATGCTTAGCTAAATGCAATGTTAATATTCATATGTATCTTGAAATCCATGTGCCCCCAAGTGCTTGGAGAAGCTTTCTTTTACTTCCAATTCTCATGTAAGCATCTCTCTCATATTAATAATTAATTTTCCTACTAATTTTTTAGTGTTAGTATGCTTAAACTCTTCTTCGATTAATCTAAAAAATGTATTATCTTTTATCGGGATAATATATTCAAGATTTGAACAATTCCGTTTGATTTAAAGAAAAATCAATAAAATAATATGAAAATAAGTTATTATACTTATCAACATAATATCTCATTGCATTAAGGATTCATTTTAGCATTGTTTATGATAAGTGCATGAAATGTAATGTTGGACTAATGAATCACTACATAAAATTAATTGATAAGGGCTATGTATTCAAAAAGATTATCTTATAATAAGGGATACAGCTTTTCATCACAGTGATCAAATGGACACCCACAACTCATAAAGTCTAAAGCTGTTAGCTTTACCAATAATGGGAAAAAGAAAGGTTTTTGTGCATAATATGATTGGATTTATGGCTTCTTTCATTGTTTAGGTATGTTTTGTTTGTATTCTTGTCCCATAATACTAATGCTTGTTATTACAAAATCATTTGAATACTTAATACATATATATATAT